>PISW01004864.1:0-151678 GCA_004023785.1 Mungos mungo
TTTATTGTCAAATTGGTTTCCATATAACACCCAGTGCTTCTCCCCACAAGTGCCCCCCACCATGACCATCACCCCCTCCCACCCTCCCCCTCCCCCCTCAGTCCATGGTTCGTCTCCAGTATTCAGTAGTCTCCCTTGATCTGTGTCCCTCACTCTCCCCAGCTCTCTTTCCCCCTTCCTCTCCCCATGGTCCCCTGCCAGGTCTCTCCTGTTAGACCTATGAATGCAAACATATGGTATCTATCCTTCTCTGCCTGACTTATTTCGCTTAGCATGACACCCTTAATGTCCATCCACTTTGCTACAAATGGCCATATTTCATTCTTCCTCATGGCCATGTAATACTCCATTGTATATACATACCACATCTTCGTGATCCATTCGTCAGTTGAGGGACATTTAGGCTCTTTCCATGATTTGACTATTGTTCAAAGTGCCGCTATGAACATTGGGGTACAAGTGCCCCTATGCATCAGCACTTCTGTATCCCTTGGGTAAATCCCTAGCTGTGCTATTGCTGGGTCATAGGGGAGTTCTATCGATAGTCTTTTGAGGAACCTCCACGCTGTTTTCCAGAGCGGCTGCACCAGTTTACATTGCCACCAACAGTGTAGGAGGGTGCCCCTCTCTCCACACCCTCACCAGCATCTATAGTCTCTTGATTTGTTCATTTTAGCGACTCTGACCGGTGTGAGGTGGTATCTCAGTGTGGTTTTGACTTGAATTTCCCTGATGATGAGTGACACTGAGCATCATTTCATGTGCCTGCTGGCCGTCTGGATGTCCTCTTTGGAGAAGTCTCTATTCAGGTCTTCTGCCCATTTCTTCACTGGATCATTCATTTTTCGTGTATGTAGTTTAGTGAGCTCCTTGTATATTTTGGATACTACCCCTTAATCTGATATGCCATTTGCCACTATCTTTTCCCATTCTGTTGGTTGCCTATTAGTTTTTTTTATTGTTTCCTTTGCCTTGCAGAAGCTTTTTATCTTGATGAGGTCCCAGTAGTTCATGAGATCTGAGAGCCCCGGGTGGTTCAGTTGGTTGAGCGTCCAACTTTGGCTCAGGTCATGATCTCACGGTCTGTGGGTTCAAGTCCTCCATCGGGCTCTGTGCTGACAGCTCAGAGCTTGGAGCTTCCTTCTGGTTCTGTGTCTCCCTCTCTCTCTCAGTCTTTCTCTCAGTGCCGATCTCTCTCTCTCTCTCTCAAAAATAAATAAATATTTAAAAATTTTAGGAATATAAGTAGAGATCTGAGTGAACTGAGGAAGCAAGCCTTGGAGATATGCTGGAAAGGTGTTCTGGAGAAAGAAAACAGCAGATGCAAAGCCCCTGAGGCAGAAATGACCTCGTGTGTTCAGAGAGCGGAGGCCAGTGAGCAAGGCGGCAGGCATGGGGAGAGCGGAAGGAAGGAGGTGAGGTTAGAGAGAACATCATGAAAGCCTGTTTGAGCCAACACAGTTTTCACTTTTACTCTGAGCCTGTGTGTTTCCTGCTTTGTTGGTGACAGAATCACCTTTTTTTAATGAAAAGATGGTAATGGCAGTGTTCTTTTTTTTTTAAACATTCTTTTTCTTGGCAAAATAAAGTGTTGGAAACTCTTTGTCAATTCCTTGAAGTTTGTTGAAGCCGGTCTGTGAAATCTAGGAGTCTGGGATGTCTGCTCTAGGAGACATCTTGTGGCATTCTGTAGGCGGAAACGGCAGGGTGCAGAAAGAAGTGTGGGGTCCCCAGCCCTCCTCTGTCACAGACACGCTGGGTGACGCCACTCGGGGAAAGTCTATTTCTGGGTTTCACTTTCCTAGCCTCTCAAATGAGGAGAACGTTTAAAAGAAGCCTCAGTCCATGAAGGCCCAGAGGACAGAGAGAGCAGGGCAGCGGGGTGGAGCCGGGCAGACCCGGCCTTGGAAGTGACAGGACCCCAGAGCTGGGCCGTGTGGCACCTCACAAGAAGGCCGCTCTCCACTCAGCTCCGTGGTCTCCCCACGGGACAGAAATTCCAGGTTTACTGTCACATCCTCAGACTTTTCCAGAAAAAAAAGAAATCATGGCTTTTAAGTAAAATCGCCCCGTTTGTAAATATTAGCAACTATTTCAGTTAAAACAGCAGGGGCGCCTGGGTGACTCAGTCAGTTAAGCGTCTGACTTTGGCTCAGGTCATGATCTCACAGTTTGTGGGTTCAAGCCCCACATCGGGCTCTGTGCTGACAGATCAGAGCCTGAAGCCTGTCTTCAGATTCTGTGTCTCCCTCTCTCTCTGAGCCTCCCCCTGGTCATGCTGTCTCTCTCTCTCTCTCTCTCTCTCTCTCTCTCTCTCTCTTTCTCTCAAAAATAAACTTTAAAAAACATTAAAGAAAAAACCAACAACACTGTGTGAGCTCACAAAACACATGGGCGGGCTGGGATTGGATATGGGATGGTATATTCATTCCCTAAGGCTGCCTTAACAAATTACTGCAAACTGGGTGGTGTAAAACAGCAGAAATTCATTCTCTCCCAGCTTTGGAGGCCGGAAGTTGAAACCAAGGCTTTGACAGGACCATGCTCCCTCCAAAGGCTCTAGGGGAGGGTCCTTCGGCTTCTAGCATATTCCTTGCCAGTCCTTGGCTTACACCCACCTCCCTCCAACCTCTCTCTCCTCTTCGCAAGGCCTTCCTCTCTATGTGTCTGTATCTTCTCCTCCTCTTATAGAGACATGTCCCGGGATTTGGCGCCCCTCCTAATCTAGAGTGACCTCATCTTAAGTTGATGACACCAGCCAAGACCCTATTTCCAAATCAGGTCACATTCACGGGCACCCACCCATTAGGACTTGATCCTATCTTTTAAGGGATTCGACTCAACCCACTACAGATTGTTGGCCTCTATTGTGAATTCTTCAGGATAAAGGTGTTCCCTAGAGATCTAGGAAGATGAAACCCTGCTCTGTAAAGTTTAGGACGTCCATCTCACGCAGAAGCGAATGATAAATGGAAGAGAGTTGGGTACAGGCACCCATAATGGCTTGTCTTGGCCCTCAGACCTGGGTCAAGTCCCACACGCTCTTCAGAACAGTGTTGGAGACTTTCTTATGGCTGCCTTACAGAGTACCACACACTGGGTGGTATAAAACAACAGGGTTTACTCTCTCATTGTCATGGAGGCCCGAAGTCTGAAATCAAGGTGTCAGCAAAGACATACAACCTTAGAAGGTTCTAAGGAAGGATCCTTCCTTGCTTCTCCCTAACTTTCAGGTGCCTCCTGACAATCCTCAGTGTCCCTTAGCTTGTTGCTACATCACTCAGTTTCTGCCTCCTTCTTCTTATTGTCTCTACATCCTCTCCTCCTCTTATCAGGACGCCAGCCACTCACTTGCTTCCTCTTGGCTCAGTTCAGTTGGAAATGAGGCAACCAGTTAGGAGGACATTGCGGTCAACCCAAAGAGAGACAGTGATGATATAAAGCAGGGATGAAGTCATGAGGAAGAGTGGGATTCAGGACCTATTTAGCGCTCACCCTAATCTCATGCTCATGAATTTAGAGCCAAGTCTCTTAACCCAGTACAGATTCTGTTACCAGTAAGATCCCTCCCATCTGCCTGACTCTGTGATGAACTTTTCCTTAAGAATCACTGCTGATCTTTCCACTAGCTACTTCCTTATGAAGCATGTAACAACTTCCAAACACCCACACCAATGTCAAATCCGGCGCCACTTGAAAATGTCATTAGTGGTAAACTATTTCAGGGGGGGAAACGGCTTCATTTCCTCTGAAATTTTTAAACTCGATACCTCCTTACTTCTAGACTTCAAGCTCCAGTGGACCCCTGTCAAAAACCACCTACAAGAACCATGACATGGAGCGTTCAGGGGAGGGGGGACAAACCGTGTTTTCAGTTTCTTCTTCCCAGTAAATAAAGAGCTTTAAGAAAAGTGTTCCATGCCTTTTCCAGTCATACCCCTTTATGGCCTTTCCTAACTACAGTTCTTTATGAGTTTCTTTTCCGTCACATTTCTGATGAGTCCTTTTACTGCTTTGCACGACAAAATACAGCAAACCCTAAAATATGGATGTCTTGTTCTTGTGAGAAAATGGAAAAGTTCACAAGAAAAGAAAATGACATGAGCTGAGTGAGTCCATTCTTAGCAATGGTATTCAAAAGTAAGGAGATTAGATAATGATGCAATTAAAGCCCATTTCTATGGTTTTCTATAATTCTGAACATTTGCTGACTTCTTTGACTGGTTTGGTATTTATTCTTATATCATATCAATTTAAAATCACCCTATATGCTATGTCCAAGAGAGATGACGAATTATGAAGAAAATATGTTCGGTGGAGTTTTAAAAGAAGCTCTCTGATTGTGACCTGAGATGTTATTATGAGGCCATCCAATCATTTGAGTCTTTTTTATACCATCATTTGTGTTCCAAGTGTTTTAAATATTTAAATTACATTTCTTCTTATTTCCCTAATGAGAGTTTATTTGCATCTAGTACGTAATAACTGGCGAAAGATGGATTTCTTCTTTTTGTGTTTTCACTCCAGTGAAAATGGAGAAACCAGTTAGGTGGTCAACTCAAGGAAATGATGGTGACTGAAAGTAGGGTAGAAATCCTGAGAATTCATGAAACTCAGGACATAGTTTGAGTCTGAGCCAACCATATTTGCTGATGGTTTGGCCAATGATGCAATCTTGCACAAAGCACTAGGTCAAGGACAGGTCTAAGATTCTGTAGGTGAGGTCTTTATGAAGTGAGAGCTACCGGTCAACAGCAACAGACTACTGCAACCAGGATCCAGTGGGGTTCACGTACGTGAAATTCTTCCTGGGCCATTGGTCACCTTTACAATTCCAAGTGATTGCAAAGTAGCAGTTCCGAGTTGGCTTCCTATTCAAAGGAACAGATCACTTGGCTTATATCACTGTTTCCCAAAGTGTTTTATATACATATATATGTGTGTTATTTATCCTACTTCTTAATATAGCTTCATGTCAAGTCATTACTCATGAAATTATGACTTTGATGGGTATATTTTTTAAGTATACTTTTCAGGCACTTATTTCATTGAGAATTATATATACACGTGTGCACATGCACACACACACACACACACACACACACACACACACACACCAGCCCATCAAACCCATAATCATACAGATCATAACCTAGGGGTGATATTCACTTAGAGAAAAAGAGTCAGTTTTTTAAAGTATTAAGAGAATCATAATTAAATAGATTCTAGAGCAGGGAAAAAATTATGAAGGTGGCCCATGTAAGAGTGCAGTTTGAAAAACACAGATTGATATCAACGCTTATCTGCATGCCTGAACGTGACAAGAGAATAAAACTCAAATTCAGTCAGTGAGAAGTTCTTCGGATCCGCACTCTACACAGTTCCACAAATCAAGGCGACAAAGCAGCATAAAGCAAGGAGATAAAATGACAGAATCTGAGGGGTGATATGAGTGGTACTTATTCCCCAAATGAAATAATGACTTACTAAAGGAAACCTGAGTGAAGAAAAACATTGATAATTGTCCAATAAATCTTTCCATGACCTCCCATTAGTCATCACAGCTTTTCTGTCTCTCTTTCACCTACTAAGGAAGGGAAGTAAGATGGAGACACAGGCAAACGATTGCAGGGAGTTGCTCAATGGAGCCGCCAACCTCCCCCATCTCAGGAGACCTACGCTTTTCCCTTCCAACGGCATCAAGACCGTCAGATAGGATATGCACCAGTCTAGATCACCACCTGCCTGTGTTGCAACTTTTGGGAACCCTCTTGTGTGTGAAGTCATGTTTTCTGCACCCACCACGTGACCAGAGTCGAGTCACATCCTTGTCAGGATTCCTTTACACCTTTGCCTTCAACCTAAGACAAAAAAACCACAATACTGGGTACTAAATAGCTTTTCCAGTTTGCCCTCATTTATTTATTTATTCTTCTACTTGCTGAGTGTCGCCTATGCCAAATACTGATATGATAACAGCCACAAGGACAAACACAATTCTCACAGGTTTGAATCTCACCATCTAGCAGGGGTAAAGATGTTCATCTTATTAATACATAAATAATGGACAACTCAGTTTGGGGTTATTAAGAAGTTCAAAGTGTTGTAAAAGTTTGTATTAACAAGAGTCTCCAGTGACGCCTAGGTGGCTCAGTTGGCTAAGTGTCCAGCTCTTGATCTTGGACCAGGTCATGGTCTCATGGTCTGTGGGATAGAGCCCCACGTCAGGCTTTGGGCTGGCAGCATGGAGCCCACTTGGGATTCTCTCTCTCTCTTCTCTCTCTCTGCTTCTATCCCACTCGTGCATGCTCGCTCTCTCTCGCTCTCTCTCTCTCTCTCTCAAAAATAAATAATAAACTTTAAAAAAATCTATATCATCTACTCTTGGGATATAGAGAAGGTTACCATGGGAAAATGAAACTTGGGGAGAAAGTCAAATGGAAGAGGGGGCACCAGCATGTACTAAGGCTCCAAGGCTTGAAGGAACTTGAGGTGTTTGAAGAAAGAGAAAGGAATGCTAGTGTGCAGTGAGATAAGGAACTGACAGTCCTGGTTTGCTACAGATTGAGGGATTTCCCAGGATATGGGATTTTCAGTGCTGAAACTGCAATGTCCTGGCAAACCAAGATGACTGGGCTATCCTAGTAGTAAACAATAGAAAGTGGTGTTAAATCAGCCTCGATTGATGAGCAAGGACTGTGGTTTAGAATAAGTAGATCCTGCCATCTTTCCTGACTCCTCAGGACCTCAGGATAACAAGGGTGTGCTCTTCTAGTTATCTGTTGTGACATTACAAATCTCCCCAGAACTTAGTGGCTTAAAAAAGTCATTTATTATTAGCTCTCACAGTTCTGGACGTTGACCTAACTTACCTGGTGGTTCTCACTTAGGGTCTCCCACAGCTGCATGCAGATCACAGCGAGGGCTATGGTCGCCCGAAGGCTTTATTGGGTTGAATATCCAAGAGGAATTCCTCCACTCACATCCGGCATCTCAGCTGGGATGGCTGGCATAACTAAGCCTCTCTCTCTCTCTCTTTCTCTCTCTCTCTCTCTCTCTCTCTCTCTCTCTTTCCACAGCCTCCCCATATGCTAATTTAGCTTGCTTGTGACCTGGAGGTGTGTCAGGGTGGTCAGACTTCTAACACAGCACTGATTTTCCCAAAGCAGGGATTTTAAGAGACCCATAGAAATCGCAAGGTTTCTTATGCCTGAGCTTGGAAGTCACTTCTATTGCATCCTATTGTTCAAAGTGAGTCACAGGCCTAGGACACATTTAAAAAGAGTGGAAGTAGTCTCCTTTCAGTGGAAGGGAGAACATAGAACTTGTGACCATCTTCATTCTTCCACAAATGCTCTGCACCAGTATGCCTCACAGAATCATGGTGGGCTCTATTGGCGATAGGATGTGGTTGGCCTCATGGAAATAGATGAGGGGGCATTGAATATCTAGCTCAAAAGTAATCCAGTTGATCAAGGCTTGTGTGAGTCAAGGTCTTCTCAGACGGCAACATTTATAGTCCCTTCTAAGAGCATGACCCTCGCTCTCTTCCCCATGTAATGATACAGAGAAGGAGCAAAGCTATAAATGGGCCTTCACCTCAGTTCAGAGATATTTATTTGCCTTGAGTGCCTCATACAGTGTTTTATTTTCTTCTTGTGGACTCTGAGCATGTTGGGAAGTCCTACATCCTCCCGTGGCTCTCTAAATGTTCCCAAGCAAATCAGAGAGGTCTCTCGGTAGCTTGGGAGCAAGACCATTCCTTGGCTCTTCTCTGCTTGTCCAGAGTCCATTGACCATCAGAGGTCAGCAAACCTGTTCTGGAAATGGCTAGATAGATACGCGTGTTAGGCTCTTCAGGCCTTGCAGGCCCTGTTGCAACTACCCAACTGTGTCATTGCAGCTAAAGACAATGCATAAATGAGTGGAGTGGCTGTGTTCCAATAAAAGTTTACAAAAACAAGCTCCTGGCCATACCCCATGGACCACTGCCCACTTCTGGGTTACATGTCTGCCTCCTCTGCTTGAAATATTCTCCATTTGTGCTTGGGGGACTCTGAAGACAAAAATGTCCTAAAATCAGAGAAACTCTAGCTTCCACTGGGTGATTCTGTGTAACAGGTAAAACATAATACCTAATGCAAAGAAAAAACATGAAATAATAGCCAAGGCACATTTCACCCAGAATTTCCCACACCTTGAGTTCGATGCCAGGGGAAAAAAACAAAAAAAAAACTCTGAATTTTCGCCTTTAAGTCCCAAGAGACTTTTCTCTGTTCAAGTATAGACTGAACATTCATAACCCAGTTAAACCCCGGAGAGTTCTTTTTTCATGACAAAGGGTTTGACGTGTGCATTTGAGAATTAAATCAGTGTTTTCCAAAATATGAAACATACACCCCTGGTAATAAGTGAGAAGACTCAAGGTGGTATGGTTCATGAATACTTCTCATTTGATTTGTCCTTTTGTTGATCATAAAATTTATTTTAATTTGTATTTTTTTAAATTTTTTTAGGGGAAAAGTACATTTTATTTTATTTTATTTTTTTCCATAATATTTTATTGTCAAATTGTTTTCCCTACAACACCCAGTGCTCTTCCCCATAAGTGCCCTCCACCATCACCACCACCCCTTTTCCCACCTCCCAATTTGTATTTTAAAAAGAGAATGGCCACACGGAAACTATCCACTCCCATCCTGGACCAACCCCTCAGTGAAGACAGCCACCGAGTGATTTTCTAGTTTATTTGTTTTGTTTTGTTTTGTTTTGTTTTGTTTTGTTGTTTTTAATCTCTCACCTGGCACAGGGCTTGCTACATAAAAGGGCCTCGGTAAACACAGATGGAGCAAGTAAATTAATTAAGTTGTCATTCAGATTATTAGGTTAATTTTGAGTCGTGGAAAGTAATCTGACACGAACTCAAGTATATAGTATTTCAGAGGCTCCTAAACACAGTCAGAAGTTTGCAGAGCGGAAGGGATAAGCTTGTGTAAAATCAGTCAATTAGAAGTGGACAGTCCCTTGGGATGTCTTTGCCAAGAGAAGCCCAATGGTGCCATAAATCAGGGTGTCTAATTGCAGCAATGCTGTAGGAATTAAAAAGCAATTAAACCAGATGGGAAAGTTTCTAAGGGACACCTTTGACACCATGGGGGAAGAGTCAAAACAACCCCAAGAGTCTATGGGAAAAAAATGGCTGTCTTCCAAGGAACTTGCTGGTTAATAATTATCAGAGACATCTGTGATTAAAATCCTCCTTCCTTCCAGAGGCTTTCTGATCTTGCCACAGATTTCCCTCATGTAAGATCAGAAGCCAGAGCAGAAAACTCGCTGAGGGGTCACAAATGTAGCAAACCATGGAAAAAGGACTTGGGAAGGGACGGTGTAACACACGGTTTGGGCCTGCCCAAAACTTGCTGTGAGAAACCAGTTCCCAAAATAGAAAACATAATCTGTGTCTGTTTACCCAGTGAAAGTAATTCGGGTCATTTCAACATTAATGTCACTGACTTCAAGGGAAGCCCAATTGGAAGGCTGATAGTGTGCATGCGTGTGTGTGTGTGTGTGTGTGTGTGTGTGTGTGTGTGTGTGTGTTATGAAAGGTTTATCAAAAACTATGGTAAATTTGCCCATGCCAGTGTTTCCAAAACTGTGAGTCTCATACCATCGTCTGCAAAAGAGGTGCTTTTGGCTAACATGGTGGGATAGGTATTTAGTAATTGGAACTAAACAAAAATCCACTGGACGCATCCATGATATTATGAATTGTTGCATAGAATGAGGTTTTAGAAGTGCGCTGAGTTTTCTGAAAAGACTGTTAAGGAAATGATTGGACATTGGGATTGTGCTCAGACGTGGTAAACTCATGAAACATTGTTTCCCAAATGACGGGCGCATAACACACTGTTGGATAGCAGAGCAGGGACCATTTCTAACCTACCACATCCACATCATTCATGCAATAGAATCCAGTGAGAACTATAAAAATAATAATGGAGGGTACAGAGCAGAAACACAAAACTCACTTACCAAGCTTAGATTTTCCAGGTGGATTATCTAATTGATCAGTTTGATCATGGGATGCTTGAAAAATAACCTTCATTGCCAACATTTAAGCAAACAAGCAGCCAAAGTCTTTTCCTGGATTTCAGAGGGATTATTTATGCGATGGCTCGGGGGAGTGGCAATGAGTTGTGTGCGGTCTATTTTTTAATAACAATGACTATTATTATTATATCATTATCTTATTAGAAAATACTCTCTATCCTGAAGAACTAGGAAATATATCTAATAAAGGGATACCACAGTGATGATGATGTTGGTCTCACCAACTCAGTTTATATATCAAGCCCGCCCTATGTGGAACCTTGAGTTAGTGGTTTCTAATCCAGGATCCAATGAAGAGCAGCTATGTGATTCTGTGTGACTCACTTAGCCACTGAGCCTTGGTTGTGTCTCTTGTAAGGTGGGAATGGTCCCCACGTCCGAATGATGGCCATATCGGACAGTGCAGATAATTTGTATAAAATACGAAGCATGAAGTAGGTCCACAGTGCATGCCGATGCCTCCTGATCCTTCTTCAGAGAAAATTAGTACATAGTAGACCATTGATTATCTGAAAGATAGATTACAAATCTTTAAGGATACCAGTACCACACAACGGTCCTCTCCACTGATCTTAGATTTCCTAGCTTAGAACTATCATTTCCTAGACCTTCCCTCCCTCTCTTTATCCGCTTTGCTCACTTTAGCAATTGGCTTCCTTTGGGCGGCCATTCTCACAAAGGAACAAAGCTTTCGTACCTTACGAGTGACATATGTCAACCAGCAACTTCTCAGCTGAACCCCATGCCCATCTTGGGAACAAGGGAAAGATCGGCTTTTCTTGGGGACAAGGAAAATGTTGGCTGTTTCCAAAAACTGCTCTGAGACCATGAAAATCAAAGCAGGGTTGGCTCACATCACGATGGAGGAGGGGCTCCAAGGGGATACCCAGTACCATGGAGGATGAATCTCCTGCTGACCTTCAAGTTTACATAAGGAAATTTTTTCATTCCCTACCTAGACCTACCCCAACTCCAGAACCTCCTCTCAGAGATTTACCCCAGCATCTTTGTCTCCTATTTCCTGAGACCCCTCTCCCTCACCAAATCCTGACGTTTCTTACCACCTCTGGTGCCAGGGTGAGGGATGAATGAGGGTAAAGTCTGGCTCAGAAAGTGTTTTGTCAAATCTACTGCTTACCCCAGGCCCTTGGGTTCCCTTCTATCTCCCATCCAGCTGGAGAACAGTCAACGAAAAAGAAATCACACATCATCCCAATGTCATCCCACCACGTGAGCCAACACATCACAGGGTGCTAAGGTGTGGGTGAGTGCAGGTGGCCTGTGGGAGCGCCGAGGAGCTGTCAGGGGAGGTCAGATGAGATAAGAAAGAGACGATTCAGGATAATGATATTCAGGTTGCTCTTCCCAAGCCCTGGTGGCCTTTCTCAGGCACTCCGTGGCTCCCTGGAGCCTGCAACTTCCTGTCTGGCTTATATCATTCAAGCCTGTGACCATATAGTCACACAAGATTAATAGTAACGACACATATGCCTGCCAAACCCAAAACCCTAGGGACCAGAGAGACAATCTGTCATGCATGGAAGGACAACATCCTACAGCTTGGGTTTCAGACAGGACTTCTCCATCTCCTCGTTCTATGACCTTGGGCAAGTCACTGCTTCTCTCTTAGCCTCAGTGTCTTTACCTGTAAAATGGCCTACTAGCCCCTACTCTACAGGACTTTTGAGAGATTAGCCATGAAAATGCTTTGTATACCAAAAGAGTACGCCTCATTTTTATTTGTATGTCTGCAATCAGCTTCAATACAGACCTCATCCTGGGGTGTATTCTCAAAGTCTTCAGGGATGAATAAATCTATGACTTCCATTTTATAACTCTTTGACCATTACGAAAAACAGGCACTATTTCCGTTTCCTCCTGAAACACTCCGTTTATTTAAGCTTACTAGTTATTTCAATTCTGGAAGTTTACCATGATAAATGATCAGCTGTTCCCTTAATGTAATTTCAGGAGGGAACCAAAAAGCTTAGCTTCCTGAAGAAGCCAGATCTGACTTGTGCAATTTGGAGTGTTCCCAAAGTCCTCCTTCGGATGACATGGGAATTTCACCTGAGAACCTGCATTTCACCCTTTCGCTGTTTTAGAAACCTGAACCAGGAAGAATGGTGCCCCTGGGAAGGCCCCTGTTGACCTTGGCCACGGGGAGGTGTGAGAGCCAACCAGATTCCCCAAGGAGCTCTGAGACAGAGGAATTTCTTCCAGAAATACAGGGAAATTTATGTGGGGAGCACACAGGTGGGAGCTGGGAGCTGGTCTTACTTACAGACGAATAGGAGGAAGGAACAGAACGGGGAGAGAGGAAGACATTCGTTACGACAGGCAGGAGATTTGACTGGAGCCGGAGACCCCAGAAAGAAGGGGGGCAAGAGCGTTGTCCCCAAAACTCTTCATAAATAAAGCCATTTGCTTCCAGCCACACACAGGCGTGTTTATTTAAATCAAATTAAGATTCTGACACAGCATCTTTAATGATTTTATTTGGGGAGGCTGGGACAGCATCAAAGATTCCATATCTTCTGGCTTGATGGCCTCACCTTTATGACACCCCAGAAATCCCGCCACAGTAGCATCTGCAAAGCGTCTGCTGGATGTGCCAACTACGGTCCTGACAATGAGTCCCAATCTTACCGCTTCCTAGCTGTGTGACGTCAGCAAGGAGCTTGACCTCTCTGGGCCCGTGTTCCATTTCAGAAAACGGTGGCAATGGCCATTCCATCCAGATCCAAGTGGGAAATACTCCTTGACCAGGAAAGAAAAAGCAGCGAGAGGCCACGTGGTACCTGAGTCACTTGGCATTCACAAGTCAGTCTTTTTAGGCATGAACAGAGGCTACATCTCAAACCGCAGTTAAATGACTTTATATTTTCTCACGTGAAAGAACAAAGGACTCAGTCCAGATCTCATCCCACAGGAAAAGTATCCCATGTAGAAGAAGAATAAAATGGAAACAGAAAGCAGAAGGGTGGGAAACCTTTCCGAAACGGCGTTTTTTACCTCTGTCAGAACATCATCGCACTGCTTCTGACATTTGAGCCTCTCAAAACTCAATCTCACGCCGGCTAAGGAGACCTCCTGACCCCCACAAAAAGAAAAAGGCGAATGTATACTAGTGACACACCGCTCAGGACCGGTCCTGTCCTCTCCGGCGTGGAGAAGCAGAAGACAGCCACAAAATGGTGAAGGACGCGCTCTGGCCTCTGCAGGGGGAGGTGGGGAGTGGGGACACCGTTCTCCATTCATGGGGCACGGCAAGCCTCTCTCACAATTCGTCTGGAATATTTTCCTATCCGTCTGCCACCACCGAGATGTTTCTCCGGTCACCGGTAGACCTTGAGCTTTGAATCCGGGGCCCCCACACTGAGCAATAGCGGGTCCGCAGGGAGCTCCCCTCATTCATTCAGTCAATTTGTTTTACCTCCTCCTCGGGCGCAGGGCGAGGAGCTAGGGGTGAGCGCCAGGAGGAGCAGGGCTCAGTGCCTGCCTGAGGCAGGAAGGAGCTTGGAACCTCTGAGACTCTGAATGGAAGGTTCTGGAGGGGAGAGGGGCAGGGCCAGACAAGCAGGGGCAGACGGAGGGGGCCGGATCACCGAACCTGTCACCGGACACAGCCAGGACACCCCCACCCTCCCAGCGAGGCCTCGGGCCCCACAGGCAGCCTCGCCTTCATCTTTGGACACCATTTCACCTGCCGCGCCCCCCGTCACGCATCTCAAGGGAGCCCATCTCTTGTGTCCTAGTGCGGCCTGTGAGTGTCCACCGCAATGACAGCGCTCTGTATTTCTATAAGAAGCCTCACCCGAGTATTTGTAGGTCCGCTGTTTAGAAACACACAGGGGGGTGGGGGGAAGAAAGAGAATAAATATGGAAATCAAATGTAAAAACTTCTGGCTCTTGCAAGCAGCTTCCTGAGGGAATTTTCCTCTGTGTTCTTTCCACTTCTTCCACTCAACGGAATGACTGCTAGTCATTAAGGAAATCTGTGAGGAGCTCACGGTACAGGAATTGTACACCAAGGCTCCCATCCTCATTTGCATATCCCATTTTTTGATTGGCAGCTGTACATGAAATGCCGTATCAGTTGAAAGTATGTTGTGAGCCAGCACTAATGATCCTGTGGCTCCAGGGAAATCTGCCATATTGTAATTTGGCTATCAGGCATGAAAGAAATAATTCTAAGTGCCAGGAATGCAAGACTGAATAAATGTTTCAGTGCTGCAGGTTGCCAAGGGTGACACTTCTGATTTAGTATAAACGAATGCCCCATTGCCTTTGGGGTACCGGGAGTTTGCATTGTATCTGAGCTGTGTGTATAAAACATTAGTCTAAGAAAATGGCTTCAGTATAAGATGGGAAACAGAGGCCCGCTCCCAGAAGGCTGCGGAATGTTTACAACTAATCACTGGATGAAAGGATTTTGCTACCTTCTATAATGACAGACAAACAGGATTTGCTTTTCCTGAGATGGAGAATAATGGTTATGTTAACTCTGCCTCGCCTCGCCTTTTTTTTTTTTTTAATGAAATGCTCTTTTGTAAAGAAAATCACATCTGTTTCCTTTTATATATGAAAAGGGATATAAATTCTTTTCTTCCTCCCTCTGTGTGAATAGCCCCGTTGGTACCTCGGAATTAAATAACGTCTCTGATGTCATCGGATTTCAGAGGTCTGGAAAAATGGCTGTCGCTTCCTTCGCCTTGGCTTCCGACTTCACACGCTTGCCCGTACATGGAGGAGCTTTCGAAGTGGGGAGCGATCGCTGTCGCTTGAATTTTCATGAAGGTCCCAATCGATCGCGACCATGGCCGGCTCCAACGGGGTCTCACCCTCTGTCAGCAAACACCCCACTCTCCCACCCCACGAAATGCAGAGAGTTGTCTGGACAGCAGGGCACAGGGAGGCCATTGGCTCCTCCCTGCCACCTCCCTGGGCCCTCCAGGTCCTGGCGTTAGGCTCATGTTAAGTTTTCTTTTCCCTCGATTCTGCGTAGGGTTTCTACCTTTGGGCTTCCTTCCTTGGACATCGTTAAAGGGCAGATTCAGGTCCCTATGTAGACAGGACAGAACTGTCTACAGAAAGTGCCATGGTCGTTTTGCACTGTAAGCCAAAGCCGGCGGGGTTACATGAGTCAGGGTTGAGGGACCTCCAGACCTCGCCTACACGCAGCTCTCTGTTTTGGGAATAAGCCAGCCTCATTCTTGGGCTCTGCTTTTGAACTGGAAACTGCATTATTGCTCGTTGTTTTCTTGCCGGGAGATTTGGCAAGAACAGGGGTGAAAAGCTAAGGATACATTAAAAGATCACGAAGAATATGGTCGGATTCACCCACCCCTGCCAAACCCACTGAGGAAACTCCCTTCCTCCCAACCCCTTGAACAGCTCTGCCGCATTTTTCAACCATGTTAAAGCCTCAATAATGGCACACCAAATATTTGTTGAGCACCTCCTGTGTGTCAAAAATATATGCTCCATGCTTGTAATAGAATACACAGATCGCGTAAGATACAGCATTTATCATGTTTCTATCCGATAGGGGAAGGGTTTTTAAATCGGAAGTAAGATATGCAGAAGATGTTGTTAATTCAAGCTCACATTCTTTTCTGCCTTCATTTGACATGGAAATTACTGAGCATTTCCTCTGTGGCAGGCTTTCGGGATACAAAAATACACACATCAGGGCCCCTGTCCTCAAGTAACTCACTGTCTAGGGGGAAAGACATGCTAGGAACACAAATAAACAAATGCACTGTGATGGGAAGGCGCTCAGTGGGTCGTGAGACGGAAGGTCCAGAGCGGATGGCTGTGGTCACAGGAGGAAACGCCGGTTGAGAAGTACAGGAAATGTGTGGCCTGGCTCTTCCCTGCCACTTTCAAAGAACGCTGTGGATTCTATTTAAATTCAGGAAGCCTCTCTGTGCACCTGCTGTATGTCAGCTACTAACGTGCTTTCACAGACGTTATCTAGTTTAGTTCTTCCAATGGCGAATTACTCACTGATACTAAAATGATAGAGGTTCGATATTGAAACAAAATGAAGGAAGCCCTGCAGACAAGCAGAAACGGATGAGAATGCCTGACCTTTTCCCCATTCATTATCAGACGCTGCTAAAAGGTGTAATTGTTTGAAGGCCCAGACATCTGCATATAGAGTTTCTTCATTTTCGTTCCTTTAGGGTAACTCAAAACCTCTTAAACATGAGCAGGCACAAAAATAACTAAACAGAGTCAACTCTACAAAAACATTCATACTATATTTAAGGGGGATTTAAGGGACTTTCCAAGGGTGATTTTATTTTGTTCGGTTTTTGCTTTAACTACCAACTTGGAGCCCAAATCCTATACAATAGTGTCTCCACTGCCTGTCCAAATGACCATGAAATCCCAGAGGAAACTCCGTCTAATTCCACGTTAGGTCTGGAGGAGGGGTAGTCACAGAAGACTTCATTGAGGAGGTGACTTTCCATAACAGAGTAATTAGGAGAGAAAATCCCAGACACAGTGGCCAGGACAAACAAACGCCAGGAGGTGACGGAGCATACCGCCTCTGGGTTCAAAGGCCGGAGGTAAAGTGGAGGCATGCAGGCGGATGTCAGCTGCTCTGACATTATCAGGATGCCTGCCTTCTTGTTTCTAGACCTGTGCTTTTCAAATGGGGGTGAGCTGACCCCCAAGGGATATTTGGCAAAGTCTAGAGGGATTGGGAGGTGCTACCAGCACCAGTGGGCAGAGATCAGGAATGCCACCAACCTCCAGCAGCGCACAGGACAGGCCCCCACGACAAAGAATTGTCTGGCCTGATGTGTCCTGGAGCTGAGGTTGAAAAACCGTGCCCTAGACCATTGCTACTTGCTTTGATGTGGTCCTCCTGCCTTGGAGGGAAATGAAAAGCTGGTCCAAACTTTGTATCTTGGAATAAGGATGTCGCAAGACAAATATTTATTTGGAATTCCTGTTTCCTTGTGAGCTGGGGTCAGGGTTGGGGGGGGGTGTGGGAGGCAAGGGAGAGAATGACTTCAGAGAGAAATATTAACCTTGCAAATGCGCACATTTTCAATTCACATCCTCATGACAGGCTACAACTTGTAATCAGTATAAAATGATTTTCCGGGAGAGTAAATGCTTATTTTCACTGTCTTGATGTTGGCACTGGATTACTTGGTATTAATCCCAGAGTGGCACGTCACATTTGGAAGCCGTGAGATTTATTTGGATGTCTTGCGGGGCCAGGGGCAGCCTCCATCTCACATCCTTGATCTTGGAGAATTTAAAGAACAGAGCTGCCTTTCTGTATATACACCAGCAGTGTGAAAAGGAAGTTACCCACCCAGGACAATTCCAAGAGCCATGCCAAGCCGGAAGAAGGGAGGAAAGGATGTCACCAGAGTCCTTGTCAACTCCATGCTTCGCAGCCACGGCTATTACCACAGCAAACATAAGGCACTTATTAAGCACCAACTGTGTACATATTCGCTGGTACAAGGGAACAAGAAATCTGAGAGCTTGTGCCCCCACCCTCTGGTATACGTCGTAACAGCCTTCCCCCCACCAGCCCCCCACATGGGCCCATACCATGAGGCTGTGCTTGGTATTAATGTTCTAACCAAATATTTGCCATTTCCATCTTTCATCCCATAGCTTTCATCTAGAGCAAAGGCCCCCAAGCTTTCCCCCTAAATGGCTAAACTGTAAATACTTTGTTTGCCAGCCATACGTCATTTGCAATTACTCAGCTCTGACATGGTGCAAAAGCAGCTATAGACAGTATGTAAACAAAAGAGCTTATTTGTTTCCAATGACTTAGCTGTGTTTCAATAAAACTTTATTTACAATAAGGCAGCACCACCAGATGCACTCTGGAGGCTGCAATTCACCAGCCCCTGACTGAGGGTAGCTAACACCATATCTTAAAGACATTGCCTTCTGAATATTTAAGCAATACAATTAAGAATCATAAAACTATTCTTATGTTTTGACTCAATAATTTCCCATCTCAGAACCTAATACTAAGAATATCTTTGGATTTTCAAATACCAAGTTTTTGTACAAAGATATTCACCATGGTAATACTTACAACAATGAAAATTTGGCAGTTTTATTGGCCAAAAACAGGGCATCAGAGGACTCTTACTCCATCGTGGAACAAAGGACTATTGGGCAGAATTTAAGGCGATCGCTCTTAAGCGTTTTTGCGGCATACGAGATGTGATGTTAAGTCAAGAAAAAGTGAGATAGAAGTTGTGCATACAGTTTGATCCCTATTAAGCTTGTATCTGCATATTTATAGAATGACTCAAAGGAAATATACTGAATTGTTAACTACAGTTTATCTTTGGATGTTGAGATTATGGGATGATTTTTCTTAAAATTAATCCCAGCATGGAGTTATTTTAAAAGGTCAAGTGTTGGCCTCCAGGTGGTTTAGCTTTATCATTTCACTGGCTGTGCAGGTCAGCTTTGCAAGGTTACTTAAGGATCCTGGGCCTCAGTTTACTTCTTTGTAAAACAGGGATAGCATCTGACTTGCCCTTGCGATTGTTGTTACGATTAACTAATGCAATAAAATGCCCAGCAGGGCATTTAACTTAACATAGTAAGTGCCCCAAAAATGGTAGCTGATAATATCATTATTCTTCGTTCTAAGCAGTTTTGTATCTTGATTGTAGTGACGGTTACAGAAATCTATACAATGGATGCAACTGTACAGAGCTGCCCCCACACACATACACTTAAAAATTACCCAGACAAGACGTCTATAGCCTAGCTTACAGTCCTATACCAAAGTCAACATCCTGGCTTTGATATTAGATTGACGTCACCACTGAGGGATTCTGGGGGAGGGGAACCTGAAACTCTACTACTTTGGCAACTTACTGTGAGTCTATAAATATTTTAAATTCAAACTCTTTTAAAAATACATGAAATCTTTTAAAAGATTCCAACTGCTTCCGTAATTTGCATCTCACCCATCCAAGTGAAGTAGGGAAAGGTAGCAAGTGATCATTTGGTCTCATCTGTAAAAGGTAGAACTGAGAGGCTGAGGGACTGATTTTCCCCAGGACAATCAGGAAGACAGCAGGGAGGAAACAAAATCAAGTCACTACTGGACTCTTTCCAGTAGCCGGTCCTGCCACATAAGTGGTCCTGTGTTTTAGGGGGAGAAGGAATGTGTCCTTTCAGGAGATGTGTGTAGAAGGTATTCTCTGGGTTAGGGTCTCAGAGCAGAACATTGAATTCCATGAACAGATATTCCCAGTTGATCTGGGGAATAGGGAGACCCAGAATGTAAGCAACCATCTTAAAGAAAATGATCATCCATGAAGCATTTTCAGATCTGCCTTAGTTTCATTATTTTCACATGTACTCTTCAAACTGATCTTAGGTTTCAAATAAGTGAAGAAAACAGGCTTGGAGTTGGTAAAATTACAGGCGTGTTGGCCAAAAACTCGATGCATTAATTTAAGAAATATTTGTTGAATGCGCAGGCACTGTTCTAGGTGCCGAAGATGTGCTAGTGAGCTAGACTGATCCAGTTTCTGCTCTTAGGGAACGTAGTTTCAGTCAAAAAGCAGTCAACTTTGGGGCACCCGGCTGGCTCAGTAGGCAGAGCATGCGAATCTTGATCTCAGGGATGTAAGTTCGAGTCCCATGTTGGGTACAGAGATTACTTAACAATAAAATCTTTTATAAGAAAAAAACAGCAAGGCGCCTGGGTGGCTCAGTCAGTTAAACATTCGACTTCAGCTCAGGTCATGATCTCACAGTTTGTAGGTTCGAGCCCCACGTTGGGCTCTGTGCTGACAGCTCAGAGCCTGGAGCCTGCTTCTGATTCTGTGTCTCCCTTGCTCTCTGCCCCACTCCCATTTGCATTCTGTCTCTCTCTCTCTATCAAAAATAAATAAAACATTAAAATTTTTTTAAAAAGTAAAAACAACAATCGGCTGTGGCCCGAGCTCTCCCACTTTTTTGCCAGGTGCCTTGAAAAGGTTCCTGGGCTTTCATCTCCTGCTCTACATGGAGGTTTCTGTCTTCATGCAGTAATGCCAAACACGCACGCTCCCTAACTCCCCCTCTTGTACCCAAGGCAGACATCACTAATCAGCCCTGGCATTCTTTCCCACTGAGTTCCAAGGAAGACACAGACGTTGCGTCCTTCAGAAGGAATGGTCTCTGTTGGCATTTTGGGTGGATAACTGTCATGGAAGCCTGTTCCATGCATGAGGGGACGTTTAACAGCACCCGTGGCCGCTACCTTCACCATGTCGACCAGCACCCCCTACCCCCTTCCTGCTGTGACAGCCAAAAATGTCTCCAGGCATTGCCAATTGTCCCCTGTCCCAACGGACCCCAACTGAAGACCACCGCTCTAAATGGATGTGTGTCTACAGCAAATAAAATTTATTTGCCATCTCTGACCAGCTCAGACCACTTCTGATCCTTATATCCTATGGTTCTGTCAGTGTAGGCAGCGTGAATCAGATGGCTTGCTTGCTCGCTCTTAATGATGTAGGGGATGGGGCGCCTGGGGGTTCAGTCAGTTAGGTATCCAGCTTCAGCTCAGGTCATGATCTCACAGTCCGTGGGTTCAGGCCCCACGTCGGGCTCTGTGCTGACAGCTCAGAGCCTGGAGCCTGCTTCCGATTCTGTGTCTCCCTCTCTCTCTCTGCCCCTCCCCCATTCGTGCTTTGTCTCTCTCTGTCTCTCAAAACTAAATTAAAACAAAAGCTCTTTAAAAAAATGATGTAGGGGAAACCAAAATTTCTGATAGGAAACTGAGGCATAAGGAGGTTAAATAACTTGCCCAGGGTACGTAGCTTTTCGAGGTAAGGCTGAAGTGCAAATACACAGCTTCTGGGCCCAATATGCCCTGTCCACCATATACTCTGGGTCTATTACAAATGACTCGCCCCAAAATACAGATCAGACAAAACATCTACAGTCAGAAGTATTTGTCTCCAAACGTGGACAAATAGGCATTCCTTTGGTGCTTTTTTTTTCCTGAAAAAACCAATTGGGAACAAGATCTCCAGGGTACAATGAAACCCAAACCCCTATGCGTGTTTTGAAGGAACAGAGCGATACAAACATAAATTCTAGCACAAACTTCAGTTCACTAAGGTCAGGCCGGTTTTGACATGCATGTTACACTCAGGAGAAGTGCCGTCCATCACGAAAGATATTTGTAGAAAAATATAAACTTTTGCTGCAGCTTCTCCCAAAGTGCCAAGGGGTTGGGGCGTCTGTTCATTAACAATCGCTTTTCAATCCTTCTGACCCCCTCCCCCCTCCCCCCGAAGCTCTGTTTGTTCCTCATGAAATACCAGCTGTCCCTAATAACTCTCCCCAAAAATGCTCCAGAGTCCCCCCCCCCCTTCTGCCGCCGGCCACCTCACACTCCCCGCCTGTCACCTTTCCCGTCTCTCCACGTGACCTACCTGCTCTGTAACTGTCCATGAATTAACACAGCACTGGCTCCTTTGGATACTCCTCTCCCACATTTCCAAGTAGAAACAACAGGCCCAAGGGCCATGCTAGGAGAGAAAGTTCTCTAGCACACAAGGGAGGGAGAGAAGCCTCAAATACCACCATGGGGAGGGAGAGCTCGGCCACATGAGGCAGAAAGGGAAATGATATAAAGAATACGAACCCATCACACTCATCCAGATTAATTAAGTAATATCTGTGAAGGCACGTCAAAAAGTCTAAAGCCAAATATAAACATATTGGATTGAAGAAGCAGGTTCTAGAACAAAGAAAACGTGGCTGTTAGATGAATTTTGAGATATCGATAGAATCCCGACCTATGGAATTAGCCGTGATGAGTGAGCGGAGGTAGAGTGGGTCCAGATGGCATCACCAATAGGAGAGAAGATTCTGCCCAGGAAAGGGCTGGGCGCGTTCAAAGAGCCCAGATCGGTCTCTCGAGTCAAGCTCCTTAAGCCTATTTCCTGTCTGGGGCACGCTGTGACACATCTCCAAATGGAAAAACCATTCCCAGTTGAGCTGGCCAAATATCTTGAATAAATAATGCAGAAATTATTAAGACATTTTCCAGAGGACCCCAGCATTTCCTGTCTTGACAATGAGGCGGGATTTGACATCAGCTAGCTCCAAAAGTTAAAAATAAAAGCTGTGGCCAACTCAAACTTCCCTTCCAACTGTTTTTCAATAATCTGAGGTTGGGCTGTGAGACAGTACTTGTAACTAATTGCTTCAAACCATCTTTGCTTGATTCATTAATTCATGAACTCAGCCAAGTGGATGAGCCATTGGCTAATCTCTGTCCTGGCTTGAGAGAACAGGACGGAACATGGAAATGAATTATGACTTTATTGGTCAGGCTGTGAGATGTTAAGAGTCAGGGGGCTTTAGAAAAGGAAATGTTCCAGGGCACCTGGTGGGGAGTTCAATCGGTTAAACATCTGACTATGGATTTCAGCTCAGGTCATGATCTCGTGGTCATGAGATCAAACCCCATGTCGGGTTCCATGCTGAGCACAGAGCCTGCTTGGGACGCTCTCCCGCCCCCCCCTCTCTGCCTCTCCCCCAGTGCCTTCTCTCTCTTTCAAAATAAATAAACAAAATCTTTTTTTTTTTTAAAGAAAAAACAGGCACCTGGGGGGCTCAGTCAGTTAAGCATCTGACTTCAGCTCAGGTCATGATCTCACAGTTCGTGGGTTCGAGCCCTGCATTGGGCTCTGTGCTGACAGTTCAGAGCCCAGAGCCTGCTTTGGATTCTGGGTCTCCCTCTCTATCTGCCCCTTCTGTGCTCATGATCTGTCTCTCTCTGTCTCTCTCTGTCTCTCAAAAAATAAATTAATATTAAAAAAAATAAGGAAATATTCCAATACTGTGCCAGATCTTGGGTTAATCAGAGAAATAGAAGTTGAAAGGTATAAAGAATTTTAAAGGGAATAATTCAAAAATACTAGCTCACCAGTATGGAGTGCTTCCTGTGTGCCGGTCTTTGATCTACCTGGTCTGTTCCTGCCAGAGACCCTAAAAGAAGGGGGTACGTATACCCATTGTACAGATGAAGAAACTGAGGTGGAGAAAGTGAAGCAATTTGCCCAAGGTCACATCACATCACTGGGACATGAAAAAGTCAGCCTGGGTCTCCTTAAAGAACCTCCAGAGGAGTGATAGAGAGAAAATACTGGGGAAAACCTGCCCCCAACCATAAAACTACAGAATCCACGCTGGAAGGAAGACTCCTTATCCACCAGCAAATGAAGGCAACCCCAGGGTTTACACATGAGTCTTTCTCTCATTCCCAGGATGAGTCACCCATCCTCCCGGGTGTCAGTTTTCCCATCTGTACAATGGGCATCAAAAAAATCTTCCAAATGACAGTGTGTCTAGGAAAATAACAGCATGCTAAAACATATGTTATAATTCGGAGCATCTGAAGTAAGTCAGACAAACAGGTTTGAATCAGCACTACCAGTTACTGAGTTTTATCCACGGACAATTTAGACCCTTCCCTAATTATCAGGCTTTTCACCTCTAAAATGAGAATAATGATCATAGCTATCTTGTGAGGCTCTGACAAAGAATAAATAATATTATGCACACAAGGGTAATATCCATTGCACTGTCCTTTGCACATAGTAAATGCTCAATAAATTTTAAATAATAATAATAATAATAATTAAACCATAGCTACAACATGTGCGATGCTGGGCTTAATCACGACAAGGCCGTAACACCTGTTTCAATGAACCAGAGCCCGATAGCTGGAGCAAGAAATAAAATAAATATGCAAATGACAGAACTCGAACCCAATAACGTGACCACTCCCTAAGTTTAGCACATTACTGGAAACCGCTAATGGAGCGCTGCCCATTATTCATGATACGAGCAGTAAGGAATCATGCATAATGGAACAGAGTCCCTGCTAACAGCAGATTCACACACGATAATTTAAACTTGTTTGTATGGAAATAAAGGACGAATCTTTGAAGTGAGCCTTAATGAGATTCTGCTTGATCTTCCGTGTATCCTCAGAGAAAGAGTTCAGTTTTTCCTCCAGTATCCGGCTCTTGTTGGTGGCATGTAGGAAAGAAAGGGCCAGCTTAAATTATGAATGGCCCTCCTTGTCTCTGCGATAGCAGGTGAGGAGGGGGCACCTCCTGGAGCACAGGGGAGACGGAGAGAGAGGAGCGCGCTTCTCCGAGGGGGTTGCTGAATCAGAAACTCACAGCAGGGTTTGGTGGGCTGGGGCCTCCGAAAGCAGGCGTCGTAGAAAGCTAGGGTCACAGGCCCTCTGAGACCCAGACAAGCTGGTGGGTCCTGGCGGGAAATGCTGGACGATTAGCCCGGCCCTGCACCTTGTCCCACTCTGCCGGTGCACAGTGGGGCTTGGGCTCCATCCCACCGCGAGCGGGAAGAGGCCTGGCAAATGCTTGGTGTCACCAAATGGCTGCCGAGCGGCAGCTCCCAAAGTCTGAAGACATCTGGGGTCTGGTCAACTTGGCCCGACTGTCCAAGGGTCCTGGGAAGTGAGTTGGCATTTCAGTTGGCAGCTGAAAAGGGTGTGGCTGTTGAGTTTCTTAAAATCACTGAACGTAGGGGCGCCTGTGTGTCTCCGTTGGTTACGCGTCTGACTCCTGATTTAGGCTCAGGTCATGATCTCCTGATTCATGAGTTCGAGCCCTGCATCGGGCTCTGAGCTGACAGTGTGGAGCCTGCTTGAGATTTTTCTCTCTCCTTCTCTCTGCCCATCCCCCCTTTTCTCTCTCAAAAATAAATAAACTTTTTTTTTAAATCACTGATTTTAGAAAAAGCCCAGTTCAAGCCGTGGGAAGGGTCTGCCTCACTGGGTGGTGGTGGGGGAGGGGACCCCGTAAGGTGCTGGCCGCGCTCTGGGGCACGCTCCCTGTGTGCAGGGGTCATTTCCTTCCTTTTCCCCTTTATCATGGAGGGAGGGCTTCTTCGTGTCTGCAGCCTTTCGGGCTCAATTAACCGTAACGAAGCCTCTGAGACCAAGCGTTGTTACCATCCTTCTGCTATTCAACACGGAGACATAGCATAACCCACAGTTGCGACGGATGGATGGCGTGTGTTAGAACTTCCTCCGCGCCATGCACCTTGCTCAGGCCCCCCCTTGCATTACCTCATTTAATCCCACGGCCCTATGAGGAAAAGTATGCTTATCACTTTTTATTATCCATTTCACAGATGAGAAAACTGAGGTCCACAAAGGCAAACCTACTCGTTCAAGGTCAAACTGGGGCTTCGAAGCAGACACCTGTTAGACTCCATTTTCTTAGTCAGGGTCCATGCTGTCTGTCCCTTGACTGTTTCCCTGGCCTGAATTAAACTCTCAGCTGGGCTCCGTGAAGGGAGGGACTGTGCATACTGAGGACTTGGTCCTGATCTCTCCCAGACACGCAGAGGGATTATATAACTTTAGTGCCCTGGAAGGCCTGCGCAAAGCACACCCCAGCCCGTGGCTCTCCTGGCCGCCATCTCCCGCCTCCTCTGTCTCTCCTCACACGGGCTCAAGAATTCAGTTCCCAGTCTATTTTGTCTTGATTCTCTAAAGAAAAATCTCTCCTTTTTAAACTTGACATGTACCAGGCACTAGGCTAAGGTTTCATGCATTTAATTACTTAATTCTTCAAACTCTTATTCCCATTTTACCAACCAGGAAGCTACAAATTAAGTAACTGGCTCAAGAATATCCAGCTGGTGGGGCGCCTGGGTGGCTCAGTTGGTAAAGCGTCTGACTTAAGCTCAGGTCATGATCTCACAGTCCATGGGTTCGAGCCCCGCGCTGAGCTCTGTGCAGACAGCTCAGAGCCTGGAGCCTGCTTCGGATTCTGTGTCTCCCTCTCTCTCTGCCCCTCCCCTGCTCACTCTCTGTTTCTCAAAATAAAATAAAGACATAAAAAAAAAAAGAATATCCAGCTGGTGAATGACCTCATTCGCGTGATGTGCGCATGTTACTTCTTCTGCGCGCCTGATGTAGATCTCGGTGTGGGAACAGGGCAGTGAAGCAGACAAGGCAGGTGCCTGCTTCCAGGGAGCCTACATTCCAGAAGCCACAGGCAGGCTATGAAAGAAATACAATCTGAGACAGGATAGAGATCTTTTCTGAAGAAAATTAAAGCAGAAGGGGGAGCTAGTGAGTAAAAGAGGTGGGGAGTGGTGGTTTAAATGAAAGAAGGATGCGGGAGGAGGTGACATTTGAACTGAGACCTGAACGAAGTGAGAGAAGAATGGGAGAAACACATTCCAGGGTGTGGGACCTCACATGCAAAGGCCCTGTGGCAGGAATGAGTTGGTGACATGAAGGAAGCATCTAGAAGACCCTTCTGCCCCAAGTGGCATAACGGAAATGAGTGAGTGGGAAGGGTGAACCGTGTATGGGTATGTCAAACTAAAGGCAGAACTGATTCCTGCTCTCCTACCCACTCCCCTGTCCTCTGTCTCAAGTCTGCAAAGTATCAATGCCAATCCTAACATCCGCTTTACCTGAGGGTCCTCCGGTCTGCCAGTTCTCTGAGTCTCTCTTTCCTTGTGTGTCGGTAATGACCAAAGGCAGATGCTCCGGAATCCATCCTCTTTTTAAATAATTTGAGTCAAAGTGGGATAAATGTCTACCAAGAAGTGAGGAACCGAGAGGGACTCTCCGGAAAGCATCTGTGAGCAGGGCATGTTGGTTATTCACAGCGTCCTGCCGACACAGGCCGCAGCCAGGGTGTGTGTGTGGCGGGGATATCATGTAAGAGTGGCCGCCGGTGTGGCGACTCCAACAGAAAGGTCTCCATCGCCGACAGCAGCGGGCCTGGATGACGCGCGGTGTTTTCAGAACCGCTGCGAATCCGCAGCACCCACGCCGGCCTCGTATTGGGGTGTGAGTCTTGCGAATTTCCAGCTGAAGGTCTGAGGCTCTGAGGTCCCGCGTGGCATCCTTCCCTCCGACGGCAGTAACCCTGGTCCACTTGGGCTATTTCCTTCTGCTCAACGCGTGCATTCTCTACCCGTCTGGTTACGAACCACGGCCACGAGCCCCAAAATTACAATTAAATAAAACAAACAGGGCACGGGGTGAGTATTTCAGGAAAGGGCAGCCTTTTAATAATCTGTTTGTGCAGGACTCCGAGAGGCTGAGAGGGCCAGATTTTCAGAACGTGACCTGGTCTTTGAGCTTAGAAAAAAAACCTCATTTCAGTTAGTCCAGACCTTGTGTCTAGTCAATTACAAGTTCAAGCTTAACCACCCCAGCGTCTCGGGAATGGCCTTTTTTGTCTTTCTTTTTTAAAGAGCAGGATTGGAATTTCATTGTATTGAGCATGAACGGGAAAAAGTACATGGCAGAATAAAACTCAAAACGCTTTTATGGAATTTTCATTGTAAGACGGTAATAGGGTTGACCTCGTATTCACCTAAGATTTCTCTGGCTCCGAGTTCAGATTTCATGCCAATTAACATGTTAATGACATATATCATTTAAAGAGCTCATCATAACTTTTATCACATCATGTTACATCTATTTCCTTGTAATTAAATCAGAATTACAGGGTGTAATTACTTTTCTTTTCCTGAATACCCATTCCTTTTCAGACATTTAAATTCAAGTGCAAGTACTAAAAGACACTTGAAAGTAACAACCTAATAAAAATATTATCAATTAATGAAAGCGTTGGGTTTCTCCTACTCTCCGGTTTCCTTTTTGACTCATTCCTTTCCCTTGTTATACCTTGGGTAACACGTAATGATGAGTGGTATCCAGTCAAACGCTTCGTAAGTTCTTTAAATCCTCAGGGCCCTAATTTCCATTAATATGCAATGTTCTCACACGTAAATATAATTACATACAATTATTAGCGGAAAGGGATCAGATAAGGTTTATTAAAGAAATATCCCATAATTACCCAAGTCCAGGACTTTTCTTTACGTGTTAACTCAACCAAGAGTTGGAGTCTGAAATCACTCTGCCTGCAAAACAGCTGTTGACTTTGACTCTTTGGGGAAAGTGAGGGACTGACGGCAGGACGAAAAACAGGGATACATCTTTGTTTAAAAGTCTTAACTCTGGGGGTTCCTGAGTGGCTCAGTCCATCCGGTCTAGAATAACCCATCAGTTGAGCCTCCGACTTAGGCTCAAGTCATGATCTCCCGGTTCATGAGTTCAAGCCCCATATGGGGATCTAGGCTGACAGCTCAGAGCCTGGCGCCTGCTTCAGATCCCGTGTCTCCCTCTCTCTGTGCCCTTCCCCTGCTTGTGCTCTCTATCTTCCAGAAATGAACATTTTTTAAATGTAAAATTAATTAATAATTAACTTTTTTTAAAAGGACTTAACTATGATAATTCTACAAAGACTACAAACCCAGAGGTCATTTTCTGGCCACTGTCTGGTCTTCCGCACCCTCCCAAAGGATCTAAGACTTAAATCTACATCACACTTAATTTTTGAACCTCATTGTAACTTCAAGGTAATATCTAAGAAAATGCAAATAATTTACAGGCATGTGATCTCCGATGATGACCTGTAAGAATTATGTGGGCAGAACCAGCAGGGACTGACATATATTATTTGAGGAACTGGGCACTGGGAGATGGGCAGAATAGCGACTCTTTTGTGGTCAGGAGATTCTGTGCGCGTAGATCAATCGGATCGTCCATTCAGCAAATATTTATTGAGCACCTACAGCATGCTAGTTACCATTCCAGGCCTTGGTGATAAATAAGATGATCAAGGTCACTGCTGCCAAGGTGCCAACATCCATCGCCTCCTGGGAAAGGAGGAGGGACTATAAAGTATAGACAACGGGACAAAGAAGAGAATTACAGCTGGTGAGGAAGAGCCAAGAGGCAAGGATAACAGAGCGAGGTGATGTGATAAAAAGCAATGGGCTGAGGTGGGTTATTCCAGACTGGATGGTCGGCGAAGGCGGCTCGGAGGTGCCTGATCTTTGAGCTGGGGCTTGAGTGATGAGAAGGAGGCAGCCACGGGAGGCGCACGGAGAACAAAACCACGAGTGTCAAGGTCCTAATGGGAAGTGAGTGTGATGTTTTGGAAGCACGAAGAGGAGGCGGACGTTGTTCGAACAGAGTGAGCAAGAACTGGAAGATGGCATTCACAGGCTGGAGCCACTTAGGAGGCTCTGCGGGCCATGAAAAGTGGTATCGATTTTTTTTTTCTAAGAGTGACAGGAAACAACGAGAGGCTTTTCAGTCAGGAAGTGACATAATTCAAATTACAGATAGAAGAGGATAGTCTGTGGGGCGGAGCCTGGATTTGGAGGGGGCGGGAGTAGAAGCAAGCAACTTGTAGGAGACATTGGTACCTTTAGGGGGGCAGGGGGGCTGGCTGCCCACGCGCTCCTCTGCGGGCTGGTGGCAGCTTGTAGGACCCTCTGGATCCTGTAGGGCATTGGTTGAACACACGAATTCCATTTCCTATGTGCCAGGCATTGTTCTAAGTCATGGGGATGGAGCAGGGAACAAAACAGACAGCATAAGGGAGAAAAACCTCCAATACAAAACCAAATAATTACATAATACATGTCAAGCGATAATGGGTGTCTTGAAGAAAACTAAAGCAGGACAGGATGGTGGAAAGGATAGAGGATGAACGAGAGGCAGCCACTTCAGGTGACATGTCCAGGGACAGCCACACAGCCAGCTGCCCACACCCAGACGAGGTGGCATCAAGGATGTCGGCTCCTGGGGCGCCTGGGCGGCTCAGTCGGTTGAGCATCTTATTCTTGATTTTGGCTCAGGTCATGATCCCAGGGTCGTGGGATCGAGCCCCGTGTTGGGCTCTGTGTTGAGCATGGAGCTTGCTTTGGAATCTCTCTCTCTCTCTCCCTCTGCTCCCCACCCCCACTCAAGCTCGCTCTCTTTCTCTCTAAAATAAGAAAAAAAAAACTAAAATTAAAATTTAAAAAAGAAGAATGTCAGCCTTTCCACGCCTCCCTCATCCCACCATGTTGCCTCTATTTTCTCTTGATGCCAGCCCTCGACAGAACCTGGCGTTGCCTCAGTTTTGCTCAAGAGAATCCTCTCCCGCCCAAGTGCAAACAAGGAGCAGAGACACGGGAAAACTTTCCCGGGGGAAGCGCAGAAGTGGGGTGACATCATGCCCCCGGCAGAACACCCACGTTTCTCTCAACAATCACAGAGAGTCCTTTCTCCCCTCTGCCTGTGGCCAAAATCATCGTTCTTCTTGATTCCTTCTGGGCCCGCCGGCATCCAGCCCTGCTTTTCTCAACGAAGCAGAGCGATTCCAGTCACCCCTGGTGCCCCCTACAAACACCCCAACATGTCCAGTGAAACAAAGACCTTTGCTGCAAAGGTGCCTGGTGACCATTTTGCCCTCAGGAGGCTTCCTCTCCCGATTCCCATCGCCCAGGGCTCGAGAAAGACTTTCCCCTCAAAACACTCAGCACCTTTTCCGAGGGACACTCTGCTGAATCCAACTGTCACCCTGTAAATGGGTTGTGGATTGGCACACCCCTACAGTCTCCCTTCTGATTAAGCCCAGGACATAGAACCTTCTGGAAAATGAGCAGGAACAGAAGCCATCTTGACACAGCTACTTCCTGTCCATGGTTTTCTACGTCTCTTCTCTCTCCTCTCATCAAGTCAGGCCCAGAGGAGGAAGTAGCTGACTTCCTACCATGCCTCTGAGGACTCTGGGTCAAGCCAGGCGCTGGCAGACTGTGGGAAACTGTGGAAATGGCTGGAACGCAGCCCTGCCCAGTTGTTTGCGGATCATTGCTGGCTGTGTCCGTGCTGCAAGGCAGAGCTGAATCCTCGCCCAGCACAAAACAGGCCATGGACAGCATGAACGGGCAAAGCTATGTTCCAAAACATCGTTACTTCTGGATGCTGAGATTTGCATTTCATGTGATGCTGCCATGTCACAAATATTAGTATTATTCTTTTGGAGTTTTTCCCCAACCATTGAAAACCGTGAAAACCGTTCTCAGCTTGCAGCCTTCAGACACAGATGGCAGGATGCGTGTGGCCCTAGGCAGCCACCCTGACTTCGGGAGTGGCTGACAAACGTCAGGGCCTCCAGATTCCTGAGTCAATCCCAGCATGGCAAGGTCGCAGCGTCCTCCTTGGCAGAACCCACAAGGGGGTCCTGTTGTGTCTGGACCCTCCCTCTGCCTCCAGGTGACCAGGACCCAGAATGCTAGTCCTCCTATGGAAATGCCATTCCTTTCAGGTCGACCGAGTCTGGAGTCTGAGCTCTTTGAGGGGAGAGCCTGCTCGCTCGGCCCGACGTCTCTAGGACGCGGCACAGAGCCCAACACCGACCAGAGACCCAAACCACATTAGCGGAGAGAAGAAACCAAGGAATGTTCAAACGACAGAGCAACGGCGCACGGTTCTCAACCCATTCTCTAAGGTTCTCGATGCTGATGATGAGATGGAGCCATTACTTACTAGCAAAATGAATAATTAACCATCTCTCAAAACCTAGTGGGACGGACGTCAAGACTGGGGGCCATGCTTACCTTGAGTGACACATCTAAACGACTTCTCGAAACACAGAGCCCACAGCCCCCGCTCTGCAATCTTCCCATCGATTTCCAAATGAGTTGAGGCCATTTCCTGACAGTTTGGGGGAAAAGGGCCAAACCATTGGGCTCCTGTTCTGTCTCCAGCATTTTACAATTAAGGACTGGCTTTGCATATTTTTTTTAATGTCTTATTTATTTTTGAGAGAGAGAGACAGCATGAGCAGGGGAGGGTCAGAGAGAGAGGGAGACACAGAATCCGAAGCAGGTTCCAGGCTCGGAGCTGTCAGCACAGAGCCCAATATGGGGCTCGAACCCACAAACCGCGAGATCATGACCTGAACCAAAGCCAGATGCTCAACCGACTGAGCCCCCCCAGATGTCCCCGAGCTGGCGTTTAAAGCTCAACCTGTCATTACCAGGAATATCGAGACCGGATGCTCTGCGGCAAACGGAATCTCTCTGCCTGATACAGCGCAGAGTTAAGCCGCTTCCCAACGCGTCTTTCACTCCGGGCTTCATCCGGGCCCGCTGACGTCTGTTCCATCCGAGCGGTGGGCCGTTGTCGGGATGGCGCGCCGGAGAGCCGATGTTGCATGAACTTTTCTGCTGTTGTTTCTTTTCCAACTGACAGCTTCGCCCTGCCCCGTAGGCCCGCCTGCGCGGCTCACGGAGACGGTCCCTGATTCCCTCTCTTCCGATTAGCCTGGGCAATGATTGGATAATTCAGGACTTGTACCGCTTGATCATCTGTACCGTTACCGCCAAGAAAGCGTTTTAATCTGAGCAGACACCGCGTGTTTACTGTATCGTTGTTCTGAGAGCTGCGCTATCACACGAGGGGGGAGGTGCATTCTAGAATGATGACACAAATAAGGAAATTACAAAAGGCCCGACAAAAGGCATTCGTGTTACATCAATAATGCTCTGTTTGTTTGTTTTTTTTTATTCTAATCTTTCTTCAAAAAAAAAAAATTATCTTTCTAAACAGTTGGCGAATCCTATTCCTGTTCGTCTTCCGGAACATAATTAAAAACATGTTGTGGCGTCTACTTAAGACATCAACTTTCCCAAGGCTGTCTTGTCCACTGCGTTTTAAACAAAGACATTTGTTTTGGCACTGTGCCCTTAATTAATCATTCGAGGCTTTATTGCTGCACCAAAAAAAAAAAAGTGTCTTTGTGTAATGATTCATCACAAGCCCAATTTCTGCAGAACTTAATCAAATACAGAACCAACTTTCTAATCAGTTTAAATATTTTTTATATTAATGTAGGCCTTATTTCAATATGTGATTTGTAAACAGAATATTGATATATGACACTCTCTTATTGAGGAATTCTTATGGTGCGCCTGGGTGGCTCAGTGGGTTAAGCGTCCAACTTCAGCTCAGGTCATGATCTCACGATCCATGGGTTTGACTCCGTTGTTGGGCTCTGTGCTGACAGCTCAGAACCTGGAAAGTGCTTCGGATTCTGTCTCCCTCTCTCTCTCTCTCTCTGCCCCTCTCCAGCTTGTGTTTTGCATCTCTCTCTCTCTCTCAAAAATAAATGATAAACATTTTAAAAATTAAAAAACAAAAAAGCGAACTCCAGGAAGTGCTAAGCCTGCCTTGCTGACCCCGCTCACTCCAGTCTGGCCACCAATTCCTCCTACTTTCAAGTCTGCCTTAAAACCAAAACCACTAGCGTGCCGCTGAACGAGACTCCTTTCTCCAGGCAGGTCCCCGAGCAGGATCCACATAAAAGCCTCAGGTGCCAGAGAAAATGAAACAGACTGAGGCATCTCTAAATTACACCAAACTCCGATCCAGGATTTTGAGAAGGGTCTCGACAGGATCCTGAGATTCCTGGACGGGAAGGGATATGCCATTGGAGTCACTGGGATCAGCTTATAGGATGCATCACTCTCTGAGCTTGGTGTGTGTAACATCCTAACAAGTAGTTTTGAGCTTTCTGCATGGTTATCACTTTATGGAGATACTTGGCTATATTTGTGAAAAGTTTTAAATGTGTGCTGTTGATCATTGGTACAGTTTTGAAAGCACGTTAATATGAGCTGTAACTTAACACTCCCTACCTCCCAGTGCTCTGAGTCAACTATTATGGTAACTGTCACTTATGGGGCCCTTTCATTATGCCAGGCCCTGCGTTCAGCACTTTGGGGCCCCTTCTCCCATAGGCTGGGAAATACTGCCCCCATTTTACAGATGGGTAAGTGAAGATGTCATCTGATCCAAAGGTCCCCTAAGGCCGGGACCTTGGCCTTGGGGTTCCCTCCTCCCTCCAAATGTGACTGAGTCCGAGCAAGGCCCCGAACTCAAGCCAGACTTGGCACCGAAGGTATAGAGGAAGTCACGAGCCCCTCTTAGAAACTGCGGGAAGCTTCAGGAGTCTTGGACCCAAGAGGAGGCTGCACCTTGACCATCAGACGGTGACAGGATCAGTGGGTAATGGCAGAGTTTTAGAATCTAACAGACCTGGCCTCTGACCCAGCACCCGCCTGGGTCCCTGGGAGACCTCCAGGATTTCTCCTTACCTTACATGTGGCTGATCATAACACTACCTCGCAGAGGGACTAGCTCAAGCAATTCGGGCAAGAGCATTTAACCAAGAGCCCACATATACGAGGCAAAGAATACGTGTTAAAACCTGCAACCCTTTGTTGAATAGGCGTATCACCTGAACAGTGATCAAAGCACCATTTTACTTCTGTCTCCATTTAAATCTGTTCGGAGGGAGTAAACCTCCTACACCCTTGGATAAAACCCAAGACTTTTTCTACTAATTCACACGGAAGGCCCTTTGTCACTTTAAGATTCAACCTAGGGATGTAATTCTGGGGTTAGAACACCCAGGGGTAACTGGGTGGCTCAGTCGGTTAAGCGTCCGACTTCAGCTCAGGTCATGATCTTGTGGTCTGTGGGTTCGAGCCCTGTGTTGGGCTCTGTTCTGCCAGCTCAGAGCCTGGAGCCTGCTTCAGATTCTGTGTCTCCCTCTCTCTCTGCCCATTCCCTGATCATGCTGCCTCTCTCTGTCTCTCTCTCTCAAAAAAAAAAAAAAAAATACAGACAGACATAAAAAAATAGAATATCCTTTCTCTCCCTTCTCGAGAACTTTGCTCCTGCTGTGGGTCACAGAACCCCCCCATGGCAGAGGCACTGGGTTCCACTCTGTGCCTCCCCTTGGCCCCCCAGCCTCCAGGAGCCCATGTCGGAGGGGTGCTGAGGTGAGCAGTAGAGAAAGGGACGAGCCACGGAGGGGCCCCCAGGCTGTGCTCCAAGCCAGTGCTTGTGGCTGAGCCTCTTGTGTATCCTTTTTATTGGGGCACAGTGTACGTAACACAAAATCTGCCAGTTCAACCCTTTACAAGTGCGTAGTTCTGTGGCGTCAGGTACGGACATTGTCCTGCAATCGTCACCTCCATGTAGCTCCAGGGAGAACCCCACTCTTTATCTCCTGGTGTCTTGGTCCGTTCAAGTGGCTACAGCAGAACATCACGACTGAATTCTAAGCAACAAAAATGTCCTTCACGAGGCTCGGGAGGCTGGAGGTCCGCGATCAGGTGCCCTTGTGGTCAGGATCTGGAGAGCGTTCAGCTCTGGTCACAGTTGGCCGTCTTCTGGCTGTGTCCTCACCTGGTGGAGAGGCCAGGGAGCTCTCTGGGGTCTCTTCTATAAGGACACTGTCCCACTCAAGGGAGGTCCCAAAACCCCGCCTCCTGACACCATCACACCTGGGTCGTTAGGATTTCAACAGAATTTGGAGGAGTCACAACCTTCAGCCCATAGCTCCTGGGTTTTCCTGGGGGCTTTGGATGGTTGCCTCTTCTCTGGGCCTTCTCCCCTGTTGTTCCCTGATCCGGACAGATGTCTCCCTCCTCCAGGCGGTAAACTGAGACTCTCCACTCGGATCCCAAAGGCTGGGTGTCCCTGGATGAGACAATCACATCAAACGTGCCTCAGCAACACACCGCAGATTTCTCCTGCACAGCTCCCCAAACACCACGTGGGGGGTTAGAACCCCGCTGCTCTGGACGGACCCAGGACCACAGCCACCTCTGCCTCAGCTCCCTGGGCGGGGATCAGATACCAGGGGTCTCTGTCTCCCAGGATCAGCCAGGACGGCCCCACAACCATCCCCACCATAGCTCCAATGAGACTTGGGTTTGTCTTAGTTGAAGTTCACCCAGAAGCCACCGCAGGGACAAGAATTCCTGATCCTGGGAAGGACCCATAGGAGGGGGAGGAGGTGAGACAGGGAAGGGCAGGCGGCCAACAACAGGGTGCCTATCGTACAAGTTGCCATGGCACTTGACATGGGTTGTTGGAGCTCAGTCCTGCACGGGATTCTGGGAGCCAGTGTAGAACAGGGGCCTGAGTTGCTCCAGCCATGGAGGAGAGAGCTGGGATAGTTACACGCCAATGCCTACAACTGTTAGTTGAAGGCCAAGGGTGGGAACATTCATTCACCTGCTGCAGTGGTGCCCGGTGGGCACTGGAGGCCAGAAGAAGCCTTCGGGCAGAAGAACATGGCGCCCGTCCTTGGAAATCCTGCAGCGGACATGAGTGAGAAGGTGTAGGGATAGGATAGGGCACGATAACCACCCAACTAAAACTCTCCATCTGCTCGCAGGGCCCTTGTGGACCCACCTGCAGAACCCTCTGTGAACACAGAGGGTGTGAATCCACATCAAGATGGCCTCGATTCAGTCCCAGCCCCACTTTTTATGATCACCAGGCCTTGCCCCTGCCATCTACAATCCGGAGCATCCACATGCAAAACTGAGGATAATCCGTAGAGTACATGACATGCTTCCCCAGACCTTCTCCACATGTGTCTGGATTCGCTGCTGGACTTCCTTCACAGGCTGTGCTTTTCTTCCTTGGCACTTGAGGGCGGGGGAGGGGGGGGTCACTGGGCAGTCGTCTGTGTGCCCGTCCATATAATGAGGCTCTTCTCCCTGATGGGAAGCTCCTGAAGGCCAGAACGGGGCCCCACACTGGTTTTGTTCTCCACTTAAGTCCTCAGCACTTAGTACAAGCCCTGGCAGATAGTATGTGCTCGGTAAATATTAACAAAATACACATAGTTGTGCATATATGCCTCCGTGCACCACACAAACATAAATGCTTGTGCCAAGAACCCAGAACAGGTCCTGTGAATTACACGCCTCCAGGAGCCAGACAGAAATGAACTCAGAGAGCCAGCTTGGGAGGCAACAGGGCGTGGTGGGGAGCGTGGCCAACTACTGAGCACTTTGCCCAGCCCAGAAGAGGTAGGAGCTAGTCCCTTCCGTGCAGAAATCTGGACCCAGAAGGGCCAGTTGCCAGATTTCCCCAATGTTTTTTAAATTTTTTAACGTCTATTTAGTTTTGAGAGACAGAAAGAGACAGAGCATGAGTGGAGGAGGGGCAGTGAGAGACAGGGAGACACAGAATCCAAAGCAGGCTCTAAGCTCTAAGCTGTCAGCACAGAGCCTGATGCAGGGCTCAAACCCACAAACCTCGAGATAATGGCCTGAGCCGAATTCAGACACCTAACCAACTGAGCCATTCAGGCGCCCTGAGATTTCCCCATTTTTTTGTTCAGAAGAAGCTGAAGTTTTCTGACTTTCCACTTGTTGGCAACCACTCTGAATTTTTCTAATTCCCCCCTCCCCCTCCACAGTGCAACAAAACAAAACAATAACAACAACAAAAACATATCCTCGGACAAAGTTCTCCAGCCAACACTTTGAGGCCTCTGGAATTAAGCAACACTTGAGCTCAAGTTCATCTCTACTTTATCTCCGTAAATAGGTAGCCAGGGCAGGAGATGTTAATTGCACCCGTCCGCTGGGACACCCGAAGGCTGGAATGAGATGGCCTCCGTTGGTTGGTCCTCAGCGTGCCAAAAGTTCTGTTCATCCCAAAGAAGGCACTGATCCTCTGAGCACAAGCACGGCAGAGCCTCCCTCTTCCCACATCTCCCCCTCCTTCCCTCATCCGCTGACGCCGTCAGCTAATCAGTGTGACTCAGTGGTCATGGGAGGCTCGGATGTCTCGCCAGAACTAACCACCTTATGAGTAATTAGTGTGTGCTGGTAGAGTCGCTGGGCAGCTAGTGACTGTGCCTTCAGTAGGGGAATACCGGAGGGAGGCTTCCAGAATGAGTTTGTTCTGCCAGAAGACCATGAAATTGAGACACTTACAAGTCACCCCAGATGAATTCTGTTCTGTCCAAAAGGGAAATGCCCTCGTGGTTCCAACAGGAATCCACCCCACCTGTCCCACACAGTAATCAAGGAAGTGACACCTTCAGAGAAGGGACCACATGCTGTTGATAGCAGTGCAAACGGTTTTACCTCTTTACAGAAAAATTTGCCAATTTTGCCAACTACAAATTTGAGAATTCATTCCTTTGGACCTGCACGTTCGTGCCTGGAAATGTACCTTTTACATGGGTCTGAGTGTGTATGTGAAGATACGTACACAGGAGTCTTGCTTGTACTCATGGGCCACAGTTAAAGCCAGAGACCTTGGTGTCACTCTAGTAGGTTCGAATCTTAGCTTGACCATTTGCAAGGTGTGCAATCTTGGGCAAGTCATTTCCTTTCCCTATGCCTCAGTTCCCTCATCTGAGAAATGGGTCTATTAAAGTACCAATTTCATATGGCACATAGGAAATTAAAGTAATCAATATAGCCCAAGTACTACTTAGTCATCGGGTATTTTCCACCCACTGGAATTGCGTAAGCATTTTCAGTTTTTTATACCAGGAGATTCAATACAGCCTTTAAAAAGAATGAAGGAAATTTCTGTGTGTCCATGTAGAATGATCACAAGATTTATTTAATGGGGATATCTAGGTCTATCGAATTGACCGTTGTATTAAAAATAATATATAGGGGCACCTGGGTAGCTCAGTCGGTTAAGCTTCTGACTTCAGCTCAGGTCAGATCTCACGTTCGTGGGTTTGAGCCCCGCATCAGGCTCTGTGCTGGCAGCTAGCTCAGAGCCTAGAGCCTGCTTCCAATTCTGTGTCTCCTTCTCTTTCTGCCCCTCCCCCTCTCATGCTCTGTCTCTCTCTGTATCAAAAATAAATAAAACATTAAAAAATAAATAAATAAAAGATAAAAAATAAAAAAATAAAAAATAAAAATAATATATAAATTATACCCAACTAAGTTGTTTCTAAGAAATAATTATGTGTGTGTGTAGATATACACTTTTGTCTATTTATGTAGAAATAGTTCTGGAAAGATCAGAAACGAACACTGGGGCTGGAGATTTATCTTCATGGTGTTTGAACGTTTTTACCAATGTCTTTTGCTATTTTTTTTTCGAGGAAAAATCTTGTTTAAAGGAAAAACGCAGATGAGGCTTAGTGGCTAATAGGAGTAGACAAAACCAGGGCCCATGAACTTGTGCTTTAAATGGATCTTTTTGCTCCATCTTGCTGATAAAAGGCTGCTGCTCCCGGTGACATAACCCGGGCTCCCGCGAGGGACAGATCTGTGGTTAGCCCTGATTCTGCCATTTCCCGGCTGGGTGACCCGAGACAAGAAATGTCACCTCTCTGTGCCTCAGATTTTTTTCCCATGAACAAGAGCAGCTCCTTAAGGGTTTTTAGGGTGACTGATTGAGATCGTGTTTGTAAAGTGCTAAGGACAGGCCCGTCGTATATAAATAGAGGTTATTGTTATATATGGTGGCTGATTTCCAACTACAAGCTTTACAAAGGTGGCAGCGAATCAAGACGTTCACTATTGTCATTTATGCAAATTAAGAAGACAACACCTACAGAAGAAAATATCTTTCCTGTCTCTCTTTTTCCTTTGTCTTTAACATCCCCCATTACCAAAAGCCCTTAAGGCTTCTGTTGATAACTTACACAATAAACACATTAAAAATCAGCGAAATGCCAGGTTGGCTATTGTCTAAGATTCATCTTTTCAGCCCAGTGCACAGCTTGGGAAATGCCTGTGGGAGAGAAAATTAAAATATGCAATGATGAAATGATCAATATCGTAGATTCTGGAGAAGCAGGCGCTTCGTCCCACCCTCACCCGTGGCTCAAAAATAATATATAAATTATACCCAACTAAGTTGTTGTAAGTTGCTGTCTACATCCGTGTTCTCCTCCTCCCCTTGCTCCCCGCCATGCCCCACTCACCCCTGCCCACACAGACCTCCCGAGTAACATGCTTTTATTATCCTAATACTACACTCCTCTCTACTCACCTATACAATCCCCCAAAGCCCCTGTAACATCTTAACCCCGTAATATAAACAATAAACAGGAAAGGACACTATAGTAAAGCAGCATGATATACATGCATTATATATGTGCGTGTGTGTGCATACTCTGTGTGTGTGCGCTGTGTATGTGTGTGGACGTGCACACACACAAACACACAACGTTAGGCCCCAGCGTGTTGGGAGACATCGAGGAACACCTGGGTTAGGAGATGAAAGACAATATTTAACTGACAATTATTTGCACCTTTTTGGTTAAACTGACATCTTGAAAGAAAAGCTGAGTGTATGTGCGTGTGCGTGTGTGTGTATGTGTGTGTGTGTACGTGCCCATATCATGAAGCCGGCAGCTACCCTGAGTCCAAGTGAGTCAGCAAAGGTATAAACGGGGGGCTACGCAGATTTGCAGTGCAGGGGCCGCCATGCTTGCCCACGTGAAGGGCAGGTGCATAGAGACGGGAGCGGGTACGGGCCGTCTGAGTACCTCGCCGACGCTTGTAGTTGCCACAAAACGGGTATCCGAGGGAGAGGAGGGCGTGGAGACTCAGGGGCTCCAGTGACCCCAGCGGCACCTGGGACATTTGTCGGAAGTCTCAGTAGCTGTCAGGAGGACGGGGACGTCCCACGTGGGAAGAACACGGGCTTCATCGACAATGCCGGAGGCCCTGGACGAAGCAATGTCCAGATCATCTGCGCTCTGACCTCACTTCGTGCAGCAGTCATGTGTCACCCACTTGTAGATTTCCTCTGGAGGGTGAGCTCTCGGGAGCTGCATCTGTTTGTTTTTTTTTTTTTTTTTCTAATCTCTGTGGCTAGAACAGGACTTGGCATTCTAATCTGAGGCCAAATCCCGCCCACCTGGAAAGCTCCTGGGGCACAGCCACACCGGCCCTATACTGGGTTCCCTTCTCCCGGCAATGGTTTGGTACTTGACACAGAAATCCACGGCCTGAGGAATTCTACTTATTTATTTATTTTTAATTTTTTTAATGTTTTTATTTATGATTGAGACAGAGAGAAACAGAGCATGAGTGAGGGAGGGGCAGAGAGAGAGGGAAACACAGATTGTGAAGACAGGCTTCAGGCCCCAAGCTGTCAGGACAGAGCCCGACACAGGGCTCGAACCCACGAACCATGAGATCATGACCTGAGCCGAAGTCCTGACACTTAACCAACTGAGCCACCCAGGCGCCCCAGGCCTGAGGAATTCCAAAACATTTACTACCTGGTGCTTTAAGAACGAGTTTACCGGCCCCTGATCTAGCATCAGGCAGAGGACATAGGAGGTGATCCATAAAACTCTTTGGGTCCTACAATCAATGTGTAAATGTGGATAGTCGTAATAGTAGGACTTGCTTGCTTTTGTCAGGTAGAGATTTCATCTATTGATTCATTTTTGCTCTCGCAGCCCTTTGATCCGCATCCCCAAGTGTGAATTTTTTTGGTCTCAGTCACACTGATTCTCTCAGGTGGGCCAGTCGTTTGGGGAATCCCTGGGCAGAGCTGGGTTCAGGGGAGCCTTGAAACAGCAGATGGGACCAGCTGGGGTGGATGGGACTGCCCTGCCCGCCAGGGCCCTGAGCCGCAGCCCCGGCCTCCATCCACTAGAGGGCAGCAGCACTTCCTCTCCTGCTCTGCAGGGCCATCACAAGTGCCCCCCCCCCCAGGCATGTCCCTAGGGAGAGAAATTGCACACAAGAACTGAGACCTGGGGACATTACACATTATCAAAGCCCCTTAGAATATTCCCCCACATTTAAAACATAAATTAACAGCTTTACCAACTTCCCTGTGCAATGCATTCGAATGCCCCAACTCAGCCCGGCAGGAAATTTCTGATGTCTAACCGAAGCCCCTTATGCTGCAGCCGCCCCTTCGTTCCTACTCTGTCGTTACTGCAAAACAAAAAATATAACGGGGGCATGAGTTCTCCATAATGACCCTCCTTCTGGGACAGGCTCACTACAGAGAAAGCTCAGACACATATGACGTAGTCTCTCACCCTGCAGATGCTCCCGGGTCCCCACCTCCTCCGCCCAGCCCTGCTTCTGGCGCCGGGAACAAAACAGGGAGCAAAACCAACCACATTTCTGATCTGCCGCCACGTTTTAGTGACAGGCACAAATCAGCAAGTGAATGAACAAGATAATATCAGTTACTGATGAGTGTTTGATGCCTTAGAAGTGAGTTATATGTCAATTACACTCAGCAAAGCTGGGGGGTAGGGCATGACGGAGTGGTCTCTGGCTAAGATGGTAAGGAAATGCCTGCTGGGGAGAAGATGTTTAAACAGAGGCCTGAACAACTCTGAGCAGCAGCAGCACCGCGAGAGACGTGGGTGGAGATGCCTGGTGTGGGTGTGTCTCCTGTTCCGGTCTGTGTTCTGAAATGGGGGGGGGGGGGCTCTCTCCTGACACTCCCCTCTGTCCCCTTTCTTCTGATCTGACGGAAGAGCTTCAGAGGTCTGGGAATCTCTGAGCAGCTTCACGAAACAGCTTTCTCGATTAGCCTGGCGCTGCCTGAGGATCCCATGTGGATTTCCTAAATGGCTACGGTCACTGGCAAGGGTAAAGGGCTCTGGGTTCTCAAGAAGATTAACTTGAACCTGAAGTCTTCTCCTCCCCAGCCCTCCCCACCCAGCCCAGTCCCCAGAGGCTCCAATAGGTACAGGGGAGGGAGGGAGCGAGGTTAGACGGCTAAAAGGAATTTCAAGAGGGTGAGGTCCCTGACTGCCTCCTCCAGGCTTGAATAAGAATGTCTGAGGTTGTCCTTTCTTCTCCCCAGCCCCCTCATTTGGATCCCTTCTTTCTCCCAACGGATGGGCCATCTTGTACCACAAAATGAATCCCACCAGTGAGAAAAAAACACCAGGAAAAACCAGACAGGTCAAAAAGTTGTCGCTAACTTTGGGGCGCCTGGGTGGCTCTGTCGGTTAAGCGTCTGACTCTGGATGTAAGTTCAGGGTATGATCCCACAGTTCATGAGTTTAAGTCCCGCTTCGGGCTCTGTGCTGACAGCGTGGAGCCGGCTAGGGATTCTCCCTCTCCTTCTCTCTCTGCCCCTCCTCCAATGTGTGGGCACTCTCTCTCAAAATAAATAAATAAACTTTTTTTTCATGTTTTATTTATTTTTGAGACAGAGAGAGACCGAGCATGAGAGGGGGAGGGGCAGAGAGAGAAGGAGACACAGAACCGGAAGCAGGCTCCAGGCTCTGGGCTAGCTGTCAGCACAGAGCCTGACGCGGGGCTCGAACCCACGAACGTGAGATCTGACCTGAGCCGAAGTCGGAGGCTCAACCAACTGAGCCACCCAGGCACCCCGAAATAAATTTAAAAAAAAAGTTGTAGCTAATTTTGGAGCCAAACAGGAAAAATAATCTATTGTCTCAGGGATTTCGTCAGCTTTATGGACCAGGATGTTTTGTTCTACTTGCAGCCTGATCTCTAGACACACTGTACGTGAGAGGGTGAGACCCGCCTGGGGGGGCTCTGGGGTCCCGGAGGCACGAGCATAAATTCCGGCTGCCCTTACTAACCGCCACATGCCAAGGAAGCCACTTAAACTCTGGACCTTCACTTCTTCCTCTGTAAAGTGGGAGGGCTACTTCGCAGGGTTGCTGTGAGGAGGGGCAACCAGGTGGGTGTTCATAGTCATAATCAAATCCCCACCGTGTTTCCGCTGTGCACTCGGCACCGTGCTAAGTTCTTTCCATGACTCTGTAGTCCTCACAGCAGGCCTAGCTGGAGGGTCCTTTGTCGCTGTCCCCATTTCACAGGTGAGGAAAAAGAGGCTGAGGGATGGTGACCAGCACACCCACGTTTGTCCACTCTGTAAGGAGCAAAGCCGGTCCAGAGTCATTCGATCCCCAATTCCTGGGGACTTAACCACAGGCCCCCCTTTCCTGTGGGCGATCAGTAAAAACTAGCCATCACCGGGTTTGGTTCTAGCCGCGAGGAGGACAAGAATGAATGTGTGGGCACCGCCGATCTGCCCTGACCCCCAACAGCTGGAGGCGGTGTGAGCGAGCTGCCACCACCACGCTGGGCCGGGCAGCTCCCCTGTGAAGTGAGCATACTTGTCACGTGCCACAAGCATGCCATCCAAGGGCCCAGGTGACACCGGGCCGCTGGTTTCCTCACACGCGCTGCTGAGCCTGAGGACTGTCGTGATCATGCAGTGATCTTCTGCTCACTTCTCCCCGCTCCGGGCCTCTGCGCACGTGTGAGGCAGGGATTCGTAAATCTACTCGTCCATTTATTCAACCTGCATTTACTTATTAAGTGCCCACCTGTGCCGGGCACTGCCGTGTAAAAGAGTGTAGAAGACAGACACAAACCTTGCCCTGGTGGAGCCCACACTCTGCAGAGGAAGAGTCTGGAAATAGAACATAGAGCATGTTTAGGGCCACGCAGAAACGATCATGCATCTGTGCTGGCGAAAAGGGAAGAGAAGGAGGCTGTGCCCAGGAAGATGCTGGAGTCAGAGAAGTCCTTGCTGAAAGGGTGGGCAAGAGAGGGTGAGCTGTCCAGACAGCTGGCAACGGACATTCCAAGCCAAGGAAAATAGCAATGGCCTCAGTGGGCCCCAGGCAGGTCTGCCGTTAGAGAAAAGGTTTGCAGATTGCACGCCTTGGCATGGCAATCCTGCCAGGTGCTCGCTGGAAAAAAGTTCACGGAGTCCAGTAAGTTTTGCAAACGCCGCATGCTACGATCCATTTTGGAGGTTGTCTTACCCACTGGCATAAAAAAAAAAAAAGGCCAGGCAAAGTCCTGCAGTGGGGCCTTGTTCGATGCGGGTTTACCCCGACATACTTAACTATGTAGCCATCTTCGCGTAACACCTGCTGGCATCCCACAGAGCCACGTTTCCATGGAAACCAGTTTGGGAAACTGTGGTTTCAGCAAAGGGCCCTTTCTCCACGACAGTGCACGGTCGATTCTCTGCACCGCATGGGATCATTGCACAAAAACCCACCGTGTGCCCCGTTACTAAACATCAGTTAGGTCTATGTGGAGACAGAACAGGGACCAGCCCCCCATCTCCACTGGAAAAGTCACATCCGCAAAGCCAACGAACACGGGCCACGGAAGATGAAAGGGTGTGGGTGCTGTCACTCCCCTTGGAACACAGGGACCCAAACCTGCCAGTGGACAGCTTGGGGAAATGAGTGGAACGGGTCTATTCCAAATCCTTGCTCTGGTCCCTTGTGATGTTTCGGCCCCATATTAGGAAAACATGAAGATGATTCTTCCCAGAGCCACATGGCTTACAGGAAGCCACTTAGGGATAAGACAAAAGGAAAAATGCTCAGCGCGTTGTACCTTCTCAAGAAGAAGGGCACTGAATCCTCTTCAAAATCACCCCCTGCAGAGTCGGTTTCAAACACACTCACACACACACACACACACACACACACACACACATGCACACAACACGCAGGCTCAGGCAGCCTCTGAGTTAGAACGGACCAACTTCCGCTGTGATACACACACTCGCCAGCTAGGCCCCCTCTTTACCCACCTGTATAGGATGAATTTTTAAAGGCTGGGCTTTCCTCGTGATGGTCTAGAAGAGTCCACCAGATACGAAGCAATGCTGGGCGGGCAGGGGTGGGGGAAGCAAAGCTGTATTGTTTCACTTGCGAAATGTACTTATTTGAATCACTCCTGAATACACTCACGTTTACTCCCAAAACTGCCCCTTTCAGTTTACAGTCGGACTTGGGACACAGGGTTAAAGGCATAGACACAAAGAATGATACTTGATCTTAGTACTGACGATCAGAGTGCCTGCTCCAGGCCAGCCCCTAGTGAGGGCATTGCTTATTTACCCCTTCAGTGCGTTTGTAGCTCTATTTCACAGATGAGAATACAGAGACTTAAAAAGACTCGGCGACTGGCCCAAGGTCACCGGTAAAAGTATACAGACTACAAACCCAACACTTCTGTTGTCTCCTTGTGAAAAGTATGTCTTGGACCTGGGTGTGCTTTGCACACCGCCCCAGCACTTTCTAACTAGGCGCTTTGCGTGAATTATATACTTTTTCTGCATCCCAACTTCCTTACCGGTGAAGGTAGGCTAGCCTCCTCTGTACTCGGGGCGAGAGCAGCCTCCCAGCCCAGAGTAGGGCCTCAATAAATTCTCCTTCTTGAAGTGGGAGTAGGGGCCGGGGCAGGCTGCCCGGGAGGCCTCCAGATGGGAGGTTAGGGAAGTTTAAAACAAAACAAAAACATCTGCATTCTTCCCTTCTTTCAGTCTTTTCTCTAGTTTAAGGAAATCCACTTTGTGTAAGAAAACCTCCCGGTACCAGCGTGCTCTGGCGATGCCCTGAGAACATGCCTACGTCACCCCGTTCCACGCGGAGGTATTAGAAAGTGCACTCGTTCACTCCCCCTCGGACTGGTTACAAAGCAGATGCTTCAAAATAGTCCGTAACTTTTCCAAAATGACCAAGCCACCGAGTAACCAAGTCATAGTTGAAACCCGTGATTCTCACCCACGGCTACTCGGCCCAGCCAAGGGCGTTTGCGTCATCTGGAGACATTTTTGGTTGGCACCAGCAGGGGGTGGTACTGTTGGTGTCTCGTGGGTAGAGGCCAAGGATGCTACTAGAAACCAATACATGGAACAGCCCCCTCCCTCCATCCCACTACAAACACCCATCCAGGCCGAATGTCAATGGTGTCAAGTTGAGAAACTTTGCTTTATTATTTTTTTTATTTTTAACATTTATTTTATTTTTGAGAGACAGAGTATGAGCAGGAGAGAAGCAGAGAGAAAGAGAGACACAGAATCCGAAGCAGGCTCCAGGCCCCAAGCTGTCGGCACAGAGCCTCACGCAGGGCTCAAACCTACGTATGAACCGCAAGATCATGGTCTGAGCCAAAGTTGGGCGCTCAACGACTGAGCCACCCAGACGCCCGCACTATCTTGCCTCTTGACTCGGGGTTTCTAAACTTCAGAAGTATTGCTATTTGGGGCCAAATAATTCTATTGCAAAAGCTGTCCTGTAGGGTATAATATAGGGTGTTTAGCAGTGTTTCTGGCTTCTGTCCATGACATGCCAGGAGTTCTGTACCCTCTGAGGGTCGTGACAACCAGAAATGTCTCTGGACGTTGCCAAACATCCCCTGTGCCCTCCGCGTACCCCAGGCCTCCCTCACTCCTTTCTATGGGAAAAAGCAAATCACCCCAGTAAAGAACCACTGCTCTAACCCAAGGAAAATCAGTTTAGCTATGAAATGAGAATCTGCCCTGAAAGTATTAAGAGAACATTGTGAATAACTATTATTTAAATATGTAAAAAAAAAAGTCGATGCGTGCGTGTGTAAACATACTGACTACCTGGGCACCCCTGGCGGGAGGAGGTATTATCTCTTGTGATTTCTTGCCATGGTTTTGTTGTGACAACAGACTGACCAAGGTCTTTACTCCCCAGCGTATGTGCTATCACTTCTGCCACACTGGGTCTCAGGGACTCTGCACCAGAATAGAAATATGGAGAACAGTGTTCCCTTTTTCTGTTATTGTCAGTGTTCTATTTCTGGAGTACCGTTATTATTGCAAAATGAATTCGATCTTAATTTGAAGCCGTGTTACCAGAGAGAGGAACAGCCAGAAGCATCTGAGTCTCCGTGATTCACCCGTTGAGGGGAGAAACCACCTGTCCCCAAACACCGGGGCCATGGAACAGGATGGGCAAGAGCCAGAGAAGGTCCAAGGGCAAGGGCACACAGGCGGAAGTACTCATTTCACCGGAAGGAAGCCCGCCCTTCCCCCAGTGAACCAAAATTTTCCATCCGAAGACCATGAGGCATCTTCACTGGTGTGTGTCTATTTAAAATGTCCATTACAGCGGAATATCATTCAGCCAGGAGGACGGAGGAATTCCTGTTATTTGTGGCAACATGGGTGAACCTGGGTGGCGCTGTGCTAAGCGAAATCAGCCAGAGAAAGATAAATACTGCGTGATCTCATTGATGTGTGGAAACTCACAGAAATAGAGTAGGATAGTGGCTCCCAGGGGCTGAACGTTGGGGAAAATGGGGAGCTGCTGGTCAGAAAGTACAAGCCTTCAGTTATGAGTCAGATCTGCAGATCTAACGTCCAACACGGAGGCCACAGTTAACAAGATCGTATACTTAAAATTTGCTAAAAGAATCAAGCTCCAGGTTCTCATGCCCGCAATAAAGGTAACGATGGGACATGACGGATGTGTTTAATTAACTGATTTGTGGCGGCGACCGTTTTGCCAGGTAGATGTATATCAATTCATCACATCGTACACTTGAAATATCTATAGTTTTCTTTGTCAGTTACACCTCGATCAAGCTGTTGGACAAAAAGGATTTCCGTTGCTGGGGAAGTTGAGGTACGGCCGAGACCTGGTAGATTTCTCACGATGATATAAACAGAGGTGGGCCAACCTCCTCTGTAAAAGACCAGACGGTAAATATATTGGATGTTGCAGGTCACAGCATGTCGGTGCAGCGTGAACACAGCCACGGGAAAGCTGTCACGTGAGCAGGCGTGGCCAGGTTCCAGCACAAGTCCGTTTGTGAGGGCGCCTGGGTGCCTCAGCCAGTGAAGCGTCTGACTCTTGGTTTCGGCTCACGTCACGATCTCGCCATTTCATGAGTTCAAGCCCCGCATCACAGAGCCCGCTTGGGCTTCCCTCTCTCCGCCCCTTGTCCACTCACACTGTCTGTCTTTCCCAAAATAAATAAATAAACTTATTTTTTAAAACTTCATGTGGACACTGAAATTTGAATTTTATGTAATTTTTATCTGGGGAAATCTTTTTTTTTTTTTTTTTGGCAACCTCCTAAAAATGCAAAAACTATTCTTTGCTCCTGGGCCATACAAGAACAGGCAGTGGACTGGACTTGGCCTGTCCATCTCATATACAAAACACGACAGAAGTTTCCCAGAAAAGCCATAAACTCTCACGTTTCTGTCCTTGAGATCAGGGAGAGACACCCCCAGGACATTCGGAACTTGGGGTGATTAGCACTATAGGAATGAATCTTGCCAAAACCTGACCTTCCTAAATGTTCTGCTTTTATAGGACTGTATAAACGCTGTAGGACACGCTTGGAATGATAGTGCTGGCTTTTTTCTTTGCCTGCCACGATTCCTTGAGATCGGTGTTTACAGTACAAAGTCACCAATAATTGGATTTCTTTAGGACCTTCCTGTTAAAAAATAAAATAAAATAGAGACAAGGGGGAAAAAACAAACTTCCAGTTCTAAACTTGCTCTCAGGTCCTGGGTAAAAGGGTCCACGAAAAATCTCTCTCCAATTTCTGAGGGGAGAGACACCTGGCTCAGAACCTCTTGGTGATTATAAATTCTTCATCAACCCTGGATTAAGTTTTTAAAAGGGATTTTTCTTCTTCTTCTTCTTCTTCTTTTTTTTTTTTTTGAGTTACCGTGATCATAATTTTCAGATTTTCGACTCCTTATAAAACTTTTTTTTTCTTCCCCTCTCACAGCGAAGGTCAGTCACTTTTAAGATATAAGAGAATTTGAGAACAGATTAATGACAAAGACAAATGATGATTTTTATTTTAGCGGAAGTTTCGGTGCGTTCTCTCCCCGGCCTGGGTACCGATAATAAAGTACACTTGACATATAGCTGTGCAAGTTCCTTGCTTTAAAGTTCAACAATGGATCAAAAGAATGAATTCTCTCTTTAAAAAGAAATGTCCTGGAAGGAAAAATAAAAAGAAGGTTGGAGGGACCTCATCCATCCCTTTTGTCCTGTTCTCTTCTCTTTGTGGCCCAGAGACAGAGCATTGAGTGACTTCTTCAGAAAAGAGATCAGTGAAATTGTCAGTTGATTACTTCTCCTTGATTAGCATTTATAAGAGCCCTGTGATACAGTATTTGCATTCCTATTTAGCCGTGATTTTTGTGGGGCACCAATGATTAAACTTGTCACGGGGCTTGATTGACGGGGTCAGATCTTCACTCTCTACTCTTTTGAAATTAAAAACAAATGTGTCAGCTCCCTTCATGGGCCGGAGCGCCGTGAAGCTCGCCTCCCTTGTCATTGCAGATAGGTCAGGAATGTTTTAATTTTAGGGATGGATTCTGCTTGTCAAGTAGAGTGTGATGGCGTGTGGTTCTGGAGATGAGATGTGAAGGGTGTAAAACAAAGAAGGGGAAGAACAAAGACAAAGACACTCACATTATTAGACAGATTTAATTAGTCTGAATGGATATTATGCTAGATGAAGCAGTGAGCTGTGAAATTAACCCTTGATTACGGATTGGCGGATCATACTCATAAAGAGAATCAAACCTTTGTGGAGAGACGTGAGGTGTGATTTCAGTCTCCTCTACCCTTCTGCGTGGCGTGCCAGATCCCCACCCCCAGACCCACCCCCCTGTACTTAAACACCAGAATCTGTACAAGAAAATGTACACGTTCACCTTTAGCTCCTGCTACAGTGGGTGTATCCAGAGAAGGAATTCCATGCAGCTTTCCTCTCTGCAGGTTTAGAGAAGGCACCAAGCCAATGGCGGTTGGAGGTGAAGCTAAGGGGCTCGTGATGATGCAGATTTCCCATTCCAAGACAGAGACTCCAAATGGCTAAGTCAGAATGAGAACTGTTTGTTTTGAGCATCTGCACTAAAAAGCACAATTAACTGCAGTAGAAGACACGTCCTAAGAACGCCTTTGACATAATCTCCCCAACATGTGGAATCCCAGTTACATCGTGACTCCAAGTGATTCCAAAGGACCCCAACAAGGAAAGGACGGTTGTGAGTGACAGGGCACAAAAGAAAGTGTGTGGGTGTCAGATAATATGGCCTTCCAGAAGTCCTTTAATTATCCAGATTATCAAAAGGGTATGAACTCTGCTGAGAAAGGCTTTCTATAAGCTGCGCCAACTAAGGTTTCTGTCTTTAGGCAACTTGATCTAGATCATTCCCTAAGCACCAATTCCAGGAATGGGAACGCTCTGAGGGCATTATACAGAGGAATAGTGTTGCTTAGGCTTCTCAGTCATGTGGAAAGTCAGCAAATTAGGAACTGAAGAAATGGAACTTGCTTTGGGAGCCTCCCCCCAAACTCTGTCTTCTCATTGGCTGACGGGGAGGACAGCTCCTTCTCTAGTAATCTCTCATGACTGTGTTGAGGAGAAGTATAAACTACGTGCCTCAAGTGCCAGAAAGGCACCATGTGCTATCATTAAGACAGCTCAGTGTAGAAAACATGGAGCCAACTCCAACTCACCTCTCTGACTCAACCCCTCACCTTGGTGTCTAAATGGCTCATGTCAGGAAACTTCTGGTCAAAGAATACCTTGAACGAGCAGTTCCCAGATGTGGTCTTGGGACACTGGATCAATTGCAATCAATGGAAAATAATTTATTCCCAATCATTGTTGAAGCCTGAGAATGGCCAAAGAGCTAACTGGCATCACACTGGAATTTTCTGAATGTTAGAGACAGAAGGAAAATTGTCATTGTATCTGGCTCTGTTCGTGGGAAGACGGTGAGCATGAATAGCATGCTTCATAGGCCAGGGAAGGGAAAACATGGAGAATCACTGCTCTGCCAGGAAATGCGAAGACCCCTTGACCAGCATGTGCTCTGGGTGACCAGACTGTCGCGCTCACAGAGTAGATGGCTGTATCTCAAGGTCCTTTGGTTTATAGTCTCTGGAAAGTCAGACTATTTCTACAGGTAAACACAGTTACATTCATCCCTGCTTGGAAATGAGAATTATGTTCTTCCCAAAGGTGATGTGCTCTTTCTGAAGAAATTTCTTTCTTAGCCTCGTGCCTTAAAGAACCTGCTATCTCCAATTTGACTTCACTGAGTTTTAGAGGAGGAAGGGACTTTTCAGAAAGATTGCCAACATTTGGTGGTGTCCGACTTGCTCTTGAACTTACACAGAGTAATTTAAATGATACTTGGATAAACTCTCTCTTTTGGGGAAGGGGGGATGGTTATATGTTTGTCTTAAAGCATATTCACCCATGTGTGTGTGCACATGCATGTATGTGTGTACTTGAGGGTTTCTTAACTTTAACGCCATTTTGTCGGCTGGATCGTTCTTTGTTGTGGAGGCTGTCCTGTGTATCGCAAGATACTTAACAGTATCTCTGGCTTCTACCTACCGGATGTCAGTACCATCACTACGCCCGGGGGACAACTAAAATATCTCCAGACATTTCCAAATGGTCTCTGGAGGTCAAAAACACCCCCAGCTGAGAAGCACTGATATATAGCTATCATTGAATGGATATGATAACTTAGGATAAGGGGGAATAAGGTGATTCCCATTAAAAAAAACCTATTAAGTTAACACAAATAGTAGAGACAATCCAGGTGCTTGTGATTGAGAGAATACAGGTTGAGACAAATCGAATGCAAAAACCAAGAAGGTTGTCCATGACAGAAAGAAGGGGACACTGGTTTATTCTTAAATCCACATTTGACAGATGGAGATAACTGACATCCAGAACATTGGATAGATTCGGCAAAAACCACTCAGCTGTTTGTCCTTGTGTGGATTTCACCCCAAGGTAAGGCAGGGAAAGCACGTCACACAGTGCCTGGCACATGGCAACAGTAACAGCCCCTAACATAGACCAAGCACCTGCTATGTGGCAGGTAGTGTTTTAAGCAATTCACATTTAGTAGCTCATTTGATATTTACAACAACCTTGTGAGGTAGGAGTTATTATAATTCCCACTTGGAAAAAGAGGAGGAAGTATGTGAGATGAGTCTCTGGTGGAAGGAGGAAGATGAGACACCATTTGGTGGTGCCGTGTGGATAGAGCATGTGGTTTATCATTTATGCTTTCGTGCCACAGTTGAGACTTTCTCCCAAAGCCTACTACGGGCCAAGTAGTATGCTCCATCTGACCCGGAATAAATACTTAATTCATGTCAGCTCTTATTATTAGCTGTGATGCCCGTGGTCCTGTGTGCTCTTGCTGTATTAAGAGAGGAAGTCGATAGCTGACATTTCTGTATATTATTTACGCCAAACGAGAGAATCTGTTTCCTCAGTTGGGCTTCCAGGGCTCCCTTTCCTGCCAAAGAAAAGCAGGAAGGGGGTGCCTGGATGGCTCAGCCGGTTAAGCATCCAGCTTCGGCTCAGGTCATGATCTCATGGTTCATGGGTTCGAGCCCCGCATTGGACTCTGTGCTGACAGCTAGCTCAGATCCTGGAGCCTGTCTTCAGATTCTGTATCTCCCTCTCTCTGTGACCTTCCCCTGCTCACACTGTCTCTCTCTGTCTTTCAAAAATAAATAAAAAACATAAAAATAAAAAAAAAATTTTTAAAGCAGGAAGGTTATAAGTTAGGAGTACTTAGGGCTGCAAATAAGACACTACTCACAGTGACGTAAATACATCACGATTTTCTTCTCTTGCCATCCTGCCATCCAGAAGGAGATAGCTGTGGGGTTGGGTCAGAGGGTTAGTGATGTTGGAAGGTGTCCCTGCGAGTCTCCTGATCGTTGCTTCTGGGTAGCAAGATGGCTGCTTCAACTAGACATGGCGGCCACCTTCAAGGTAGGAGAAGTGAGAGAATTCTGATGGCCACTCTTCCCCTCTCCTCGGGGGGCAACCCTTTCCCAGAAACCCAGCAGAATTCCACTGGACTTCCGCGGTCAGACTGTGTAATGTTGTCATCCCTCGATACAAGACCCTGTGACACCAGTATTTGGTTAGGCAAATTGCCACGGAAAACAAAGCCAGGATTTTATCAGCAGGGAAGAAGCGCGGATGGATATTGAGTAGGCTACATAGTTATCTGTCCCAAGGACTATCCTGGTGGCAAGGATGCACTGTCACCCCTCTTCTCCCTTCCTCCACCAGGCCCTCCTTTCCCAACAGCAAGCGGGGAGTTAGAGACCCATTTTCCATTCCAAATGAGCATTCATCAATCACCAAATGTGGACTGCGTACTTATTGTTGGCCAAAACGTCCTGGGTGCAAGGGATTATATAACGTTATTAGATGCTGTGGTCATCATCACCATTATCACCACCACAACAAACACCACCTTTGGAGCGCTGGCCATGAGCGCTAGGTATTTCAGATACACCATCGCATGGAATTGTCGCAAGGACCCCAGAGTGTTATCATCACTCACATCTTACAGAAGAGGAAGTTACATAGGCGAAGTGGTTCATTTACACTCACTGAGTTTGGAAGTGGCAGATGTGGGCTTGAACCCAAGCCGGAGGAACCCCCAAGCCAGTGCCGCCACCCTCAAGGTGCTAACAACACCACAAGCGTCACCATATCAAGACTGACCCCATGAGAAGTAGGTTACCAGCACTGCCAGACGCCGTAACAGCAAGCGCTAAGCTATGTGGTCCTGGAAATCGGGCTCGGAAGAGTAACGAGGAGGCCGTGTCTCAAGAAGGATGCAGTCAAGCAAGACACTTGAGCTGCCCCTTAAGAGGGTTTTGACCCAGTTTCCATGTGTGGTGGTCATTAAGGTCCGCGCCGGCTCCTGGGCACAACAAACACCCAGATGCCAAGGGGACCGAGGAAGCCTGGACAGCCGCCCAGCCAGCCGAAACCGGTAGGCTCCGTGGACATGTGTGTGGTTGGAGTTTCTGGGGATTTCTGAGGTTTCTCGGGGTCCAGTGACAATCCTGCGACCATCTGGCTGGCACCCAGGGCGTGAGTCGTCCGCAGTGCTTCGGCCGAGCTGAGAGCCGGCAGAGCTGGAGCCCCAGCTGCTTGAGGGAACGCCAGGGCCACCCCTGCTTCTGAGTCTTTGTGCAGACTGGGTCTGCCTCAACCCAACCCCAAAACTCCTCCAAGCGAAAAAGGAGAGTGTGTGCTTCCTTTTCACACAGTATTTCTAAATGCTCATGAGTATGAAAGAAAGGAAACAAAACCGAAAAAAGTCCAGGATATATGATATCCCCAAACCAAAAAAAAAAAAAAAAAAGACAGGAAACTTTCTGAATCAGGAATCTCCCCCTTTCTTAAGGGATTTCCCATTGGGTTTGGAAATCATACTGGCTCTTTAAACACTCAGATAAGGGATTATTTCAGATAAGGGGTTGTTTTAATTGAGTGCAAGTCTGTTTGAGCATCAGTTTCTGAGTACTGACTGTGTGCCAGGCCCCCGTGGAGGATTCTAGAGCGAGATGCCTTCTTTGCTTTCACCTCTGCAAAACTACGCTGGTTTCCCCAGTCCTGCCCAGAGTCATCAGAAAGCCACCATTTACAAAATTGAAGCCAGAAGCTCCAAGGCAGCCCTGGGTGGGGCCCCCTCAACCCAATGGTCTCTCTATGGTTCTTCATCAGACACCAGGCATAGCAAACCTGGATAAAGGTGCCTGGCCCCAAAGTTTAGTTCAACAGGGTTTCCCTTCCTTCTCATGTACCCTTGGCCCAGAAACTGTAGGATCCTGCTGCAAAACCCAGGCTTCCTTTGGGGCCCCACCCCCTTGTTCCCTCTCCCCTTGCCTCCCCCCATATAAAGCCTTCCATGACTCCAAAGCCGGGCTGCGGGACCGCCTCCTCTAGAAACCCTCCTGTGATCCTTTCTTTTCCCAAACTGGGAGAAGGTCCTCCCCTCCCCTAGGCACCTACAGAATGCTCTGGTGTGACACGTACCAATCTCTATCTTGGTTTACAATCATGCATGTGCTAGCCAGGACTAGAGATCACACATAAGAGAAAAGCCACTCAAACCAGCTTAAGCACAGAGCAATTTCCTGGCTCCTGTGAAGGTCAAGGAGGTCAATCAGATTTTGCCAAAGCTGGATGCCATGCTTTAAGGGGTCATTGGAAATCTGGCCTTCTCTGTCCCTCAGATCCTGTTTCCTCCGCAGGGGTGTGACGTCCCAGCGTGTTCTCCACCATGTGGTGATTCAGAAACCACCCCAGGCTGAGGGAGCCCAAGGATGGGCCACTCCAAAGGAAAAGAGTTCCAGCAAAGATCTTTCACTGGACTGACTTGGGTCATGTGTCCATCCCTGGACCAATCGCTGTGGCCAGAAGTAGAGACCACAGGGATCGGCCAGACCAGAATCCTGCCCCGCCCCTTATCTTGGCAGCGGGGTGAGCCCAACACAAGCGTCCAGCCTGAGAACAGGTGGTTCTCCAAAGAAAACCAGCACTGTAACCCAGAGAGAACAACCATTACCTGTGACAGGTGTAAAATCCCTGATGATTCATCTTTCGGTACCTCACAGATCCTTCCGTTTTGTTTCTCATAAGATAAATAATTGGCAAAATTGGCCAAGAAATGGAAAACCACCAAGGGATGAGACTAAAGAAGTCACCTACTGGCTTTATGTATTTCCTCTTCTGCAAGAGACCTGCTGGCCATTTGAGTATTCCTCCAACTAAGCCTTTTAAGGAAAATCTCAGTGCATCACAGAGCCTTCCATCTGGAGGCAGAAATTATGCAGACGACACTAATGTTTAATAATCCAAAGTGCCTTGCTCACTATAAAAAAAAAGAGATGTTGTTTTTAACCTAATAAGAAAGAATTCACTTTGACCTAGTCCTTGACCTCTCTGCTTGAATCTTTTCTTTCCAGCCATTTCTGGTCATGAAAAGAATGGGCAGGATTTCTGGCATCCTTTATGCTTCTGTTATTAAAAGCGGGATCAGTTAATAAATAATTATGATGCTTAGTTTCCAGGGAACAAGGAGATAAGGGCAGAACACTTGAGTCTCACAAATTACATGCTACAGTATAGATTTTCACCCAGAGTGGAGAGCAGCCTCACGCTCTTTTTCTTTCCTGTGGCATGAATTGTTCTAATTATACGTGCAAGATCCTCTATCCCCAAAGATATGAGTTGGAAGCACTGTGTCTGTTCTTTTAATTCCAAGAAGCATTTGCAGTTATGTGTTCCCACCCCCCTTGTTTTCAAACTGAATTGTTTCAGCGGTCGCTTGGTGTGTCAGCTTGTAAGTCTATAAAACAGTTTTATACCAGCTGGAGATTCAACATGCTACATGAATACATAACAGTGCCTAACCAAGGAGGTTTGTAATTCAGTAATTAGCTGTAATTAATGAACACAAAGTGAAGACTCATTTACAGTTTAAATTATCACATTAGCTCCTGTCACCCTCTATGTACACAAAACAGCAGGAATTCAATTATTTTTATTCTTCAAAGCTAATTTAAAATTTAAGGGATGCCATTACATGAAATAATAGGTAGGAAATGTAATCGAAATCACTGGGAACAGTTGGCCGTTCTTAGAATAAAAAAAAAATGTGATCGCTGACGATTTGGAAATGTTTTTTCATCTGTGAACAGATGAAGGATTGAAATCTCTGCTCTTTTCAGTATATTTAATTTAAAAGAGGAAGCGAGTTCGGTGGCTGCTGAATCTTTGTGCGGGGAGGATCGCTGTGCATAATTGTAAGAGCAGTTGTAACTGATAATGCTGTTGATAGTCGCAAGCTGACAGCATGGAGGCTCACATCCCATTATCCTTAATGGGGGCTGAGTCTCCTGCAAGCGCGCGGGGTTCCTGGAATTGTCACCCATTTGTGATGCATAACTTCAGCTTGGGAGACCCTACGTCATTGTCACATTGCTGCCGTCCTCAATTCTTTGTACGTATAGGTGATAAATATTTTTTAATTCATCCATCGAGCTCTGAGCCAGCAGCACCTCTGTTCTCAGGGCCAAGGCCGTGCCGGTGGGCAAGACAGACCGTGTCCTTGATCTCACGGAGCCAACATTCCAGTGGGAAGAGACAGGCAGTTGCTCGGCTATTATGAGCAGAATCGGGGGGAAGCCTTACAAATATATGCAGAGCAATGTCTGGGTCCCAATCCTGACCAACGGGACTAAATTCTCTGGGAGGCAGGCCTGGGCATCAGTATGTTTAAGTGCAAAGGTCCTGAGGCAGATATGAATTTAATGTATTAGAGGAGCAGAAAGGAGGCCTGAGTAGGTGGAGCTTAGGTGAAAAGGAGGAAGAGAAAGAAGATCAGTCTAGAGGCATGGGCAGGGATTTAGATTTTATTTTTATATATGATGCAAAGCCATGGGAAGATTTTAGGCAGGGAATGAATGTGTGTGTGTGTGTGTGTGTGTGTGTGTGTGTGTGTGTGTAGAGGAGACAGTTATGTGTCCAAACTCACCACAGTCTATCTCCCTGGATCTGCCACTAATCTCCCTCGGTGGCAGTTTCCAGGAAAGAAAAACCCACCCCGTGCCGAGAGAATGCTGTGTCTGTTACTTTCGACTCCTTCCTGACTGCACTTTCTTCTCTCCCTCCTCTTCCCACGTTCATTTTTCTTTTTCCTTTAAGTAGGCCACTCCACGCTGCACTGTCTAATTTTTCATAGGTGACCGACTGCTGAGTGGGGGCTTAGGTAGACAGAGGGAAGGCGCTGATAAGCCGGAGCGCGGATTCTATTAGGGAAATGCAGCGGTAATTAATGAATCCTGCCAGTAATTGGGAAGGTGTGAGTCCCCGTAATATCGTAATGATAGCTATTCGTCTGCGCGCCCATCGCTCTGAGCCGTCCCTCACGGCTCTCTGATCTCAGACTCTTAGCCATGCAAATCTCCTGACAGGCCGCTGTGTCTCTGTCTCCCTAATTGGGCAGTACAGAGTTGTTTATGGATATTGTCGGCATTTAGACCTCGGTTGGAGGTTGTTCAAAAATCGTTAGCAAAGTTGCCTTAACAGTGTTGTCAAAGAGGCATTCCCCTGTTCCGATATCTTTTTTTAAGCCGGCGGAGGCCTGCGTGGAAACGAAGCTGTGCTTTGCATGGACTGGACCTCCGTGTGTGATGGTTATTAAACCGTTTCTGAAGTAAAACCCAATTTCCAGTAATTTCTCATCCTGCTTCAGATAAAACTTCAGTCTGCGTGCAGGAACCGGATGCCTTTTGAGCAGCACAGCGTCAGTGCTGCAGAGAGCACTGAGTGTGCAAACGCCGACCTGAGACGCAACCATTTGCAAACGTTACGGTTTTGCATCACGACGGGTTCCTAAACATCCATCACCATTTAATTCCAAATGGGCACCTTTACTGGAAGCGTTTGCCCCGTTTTCTTGCCAATATTTTTTCCTGCACGTAAGTGGCCACCCTCGTGTCTCCCCCAACCAAACGGAGTGATGAATTACTCGGAGTGCTGTGAATTTTTTTTAAGCCATTATAAATCTGGTAAGTGAGCCTTAATGTTTCAGTCATGATGTTTAAGAGGGATCTTTTAAATATTTAGAAAACATGGGAAGTACCATTTTAATATATAATCAACACACTTTAAAAGTATTCAAATATGAAATAGTACGGTTCAGACTGCATCTTCATCAATCCCAAAGAGGAGAGAAACTTAAGAACTTTGGTCTTCACTTTCTCCCCCACCCCTACCCCACACAGAGGTTGAAGAGATTTAGGTAACACAGATTTGGAAGTCTTCAAAATGGAGGTGGATGTAGAGCTAGATGCTTCCTCTCATTAGTGCTGTGTGACCTTGATTAAATTCCCTAACCTCTCTGAGCTTCTGGTTTCTCACGCCTCACCAGTGCTCAGTCAGCTCTGAGTTAACAGATATGAATGTGTGTGACACACGGGACGGGTCTTGTGATCAGATCTGGTGGTTCTGGCTGGGAGAACTTGGACAGATCTCTTAACCCCTTCCCAGCCATGGTGGCCACATCTGTAAACTGGGCCAGATGATACAAAGTTCACAGGGTAGGTGTGAGGAGCAGGGCTAATGAGTCTAAAGGACCCATGACAAGTCTGGGACCTAGCGCTTCCTCCGGCAGTGGTGGCGCTTGACCATCGACCCTCATGGAGAGCACACAAGGGCGCACAGGAAAGGTGACGCAGTGAATGCAGGAAGCATAAGGCACCGTCACATTTAAAAGACAGCTGCCCCAGTTCACATTGCCACCAGCAGTGCAGGAGGGTGGCCGTCTCTCCACACCCTCGCCAGCATCTATAGTCTCTTGATTTGTTCATTTTAGCCACTCTGACTAGTGTGAGGTGGTTTCTCAGTGTGGTTTTGATTTGTGTTTCCCTGATGCTGAGTGACACTGAGCATCGTTTCATGTGCCTGTAGGTCATCTGGATGTCCTCTTTGGAGAAGTGTCTGTTCAAGTCTTCTGCCCATTTCTTCACTGGGTTATTCATTTTTAGGGTGTGGAGTTTGGTGAGTTCCTTGTAGATTTTGGATACTAGCCCTTTATCCGATATGTCGTTTGCCACTATCTCTTCCCATTCTGTCGGTTTGCCTTTTTGTGTTTTTGATTGTTTCCTTTCCAGTGCAGGAGCCTTTAACCTTGATGAGGTCCCGAGAGTTCATGTTTGTTCTTGATTCCTTATTTACTGCCGCTCTGGAAAACAGTGTGGAGGATCCTCAAAAAACTACCTGTAGAACTCCCCTATGACCCAGCAGTATCACTGCTGGGGATCTACCCAAGGGATACAGGAGTGCCGATGCACAGGGGCACATGTATCCCAATGTTCATAGCAGCACTTTCAACAATAGTCAAATCATGGAAAGAGCCTAAATGTCCATCACCTGATGAGTGGATCACGAAGATGTGGTTTATATACACAATGGAGTATTACATGGCAATGAGAAAGAATGAAATCTGGCCATTTGTAGCAAGGTGGATGGACCTCGAGGGAGTCATGCTAAGTGAAATAAGTCAGGCAGAGAAGGACAGATACCATATGTTGTCACTCATAGGTCTAACAGGAGAAACCTAACAGGGGACCATAGGGGAGGGGAAAGCGGGGGAAAGAGTTGGGGAGAGGGAGGGAGGCAAATCATGAGAGACCTTTGAATGCTGAGAACAAACTGAGGGCTGAAGAGGGAGGGGGGAAGGGGAAAGGGGGTGATGGTGAGGGAGAGGGGCACTTGTGGGGAAAAGCACTGGGTGTGATTTGGAAACCAACTTGGTAATAAACTATTAATAAAAAATTTTTTTAATTAAAAAAAATAAAAGATGGTTGCCACTGTTTCTCCTGTGCCTGCGGTCTCCAAACTTGGCCTTCACGTTGGCTCTCATAGCCGTTGGGGAAAGCATCAAAGCAGCAACACCAGCAGTGTGAAGACCAAGGGAAGGACAGGAGTGAGGAAAACCGGAGAAACTTCACTGTAGAGTCAGGCAGCCAACCACCCAGTTTGCCTGGCACTGAGGGCTGCCCAGCACAGGGGGCTAAAGCTGCCACAGCCCCAGGCAAAAACTACTAGGTCACCCTGAGTTTAAACAAAGCCCCTCTTCCAGTTTCAAGCCCAAGGCTCTGGCAGGCCAGGGTTTACTAAAGCTCCGGGTCCCCAGAAAACCTTCATCTCCGTTTCCAACCTGGGATTAGTTGTGCTTTTCTCCATAGAACAATCTGGAATGTTCCAGATACTCTCAAGAACCAGAAATGGCTGCTAGGCAATGTCCTCCCTCCACAGCAGGTTTTTCCGCCTCAACTCCTCCAGAAAGTTCTATGGGAACCAGTGACAGAGCTACGGATGGCCACCCCTCCTACCAACTGTGCTTCTGTGTATGGCAGGAGCACGCAGGAAAAAGCCAGGGTGAGCCCCTCGGGGCCAGCATTGCAATGTTCTGCTGGAAATCACCAGGAAGCAAGTGAGAGAGGTTGACGTGACTGGGAGGGCACTCCAGGGAAGCCGGTTTGGCAGAAGTTAATCAGGGAGCCCCTGTCAGCATTTCAGAGACCAGCTTATGGCTTCCTGTCCATCCACAACACTGGCAGCTGCCTCAGCCGTCCAGACCCACCGGAACATTCCTCTATGGACATCCCAGCCGAGGAAGCATCTAGGCTGTCGAAGGGTCCACAAGCCCTATAACCTTTAGTGCTTTTACTGCAAACCTCCCAGGGTGGTCTGGTTCAACAGCCAGGACTTTCTCACAAAAGTCCTTATTCATCCCACAGCAAACCAGATGGATCGTCTTTCAATTAAAGATTTTATTTTGCAACTTGCTCCCCGCCCCCCTCCGCCTCCAAGCCCAACCGCTGGCTCTTTTTCTTTATTATTTTTTTTTAATCACTGTCCCTTGCTCCCTTGGATCTGAACGAAGAGCTACAACGAATATATCTGCCAGTAGACTTCTGTCGTGAGCACCGAGGCTGCCACGGGTCAGTAAGGCAGCCTCGGTCGGCCAGGGCCTCCCAGCCTTGAATACGAATGTGCTGGCATTTCACATTAAAAATAAATAAATAAAGGGGGGAGAAAAGAAAGGGAGAAACTCCAAGAGTAAGGAGCATCTCTGACTGTAACAGCTACCAAGCCAGGATGCAAACTGCTGTGTAGAATAATTGTCAAATGCTTGCGTAAACACATAAATAAGATAAATTTATTTTCATTATTCATATTTGGTGCTCTTTCCTTCCACTTATTTATGCTTTAAACAACAGTTACAGTAAATATAACGATAAAAAAGTGCCTACAGTGGCCAGGAAGATGATCAAGAAACCCTGATATACAGCAATTCATGTTTCTTCTTGACAATCACTAACGAATCTTAACTGGAGCCATGTTACGTTCCCATGTGAGTGATAAGCAATGATTTATTATGAAGTGTCATGAAATCGGAATGCCATACAGTGAGACATGAGCTAGTGGAAAATGTTTTCCCTGTTTCCCAACCTCATTACTCAAAGATGCAGAGTCCCTTTACCAAGCCTAATTTAACTGACTTTTTTGGGTACTCCACTCAGTGGTGATGGAAACTGGCCAAGGAGAGGATGTCCAGCAAAGTCTGACGCCCAATGCATCAGGGCTCCAGGGTAGCTGGTGCCTGGGCTGGCCAGAGACCCTGCGACTGTGCGAATTGGCCGGCATCCAGAAATATGATCCCAAGAATCATTTCAACTCTCTGCCAAAGCAGCGAGGATACTGGTGCACTCCGGAAATGAAACCCACAACAGGAAAAGAAACCCAAAGAGCGACTTTGATGATTTGGGGACCTGGTTTTATCCACATGTTGTGCCTTCCTGCTTGGAACTCCTGCTTTGATTAATTAAGACTTACCCAATGATACAAGGGAGCCGGCTGAGCCCAGAGAAAGAGCACTGCCTTTAGAGCCATATTGAACATGGGTTCGGTCCTAGCTCTTCCGTGTACCTCCGTAAGCTGTGTGGTCACAGCTCTTTCCCCTGCCCCATCCATGACCTTCACTGCGTCGCTCTGTGTGCCTTCTCATTCTGAATTCGGGCTCAGCTGCATGGCTTGCTTTAGCCAACCGGACGTTGGCAGATACGATGCGAGCAATAGCTTGAAAACATCTTTCACGGTTGCCCTTCCTTCCTCTGTGCCTGTGCCTGTGCCTCCAGAGCAGCCCCGACTAGCCTCCTGGTTGATGACAGAGACGTGGAGCGGAGCCAGGTCACTCTGGGTACCCCAGCTTCGGTGCAAGAAGGCAGCCAGCAGTCAACTCTTCCTCTATTTCTTTCCCCTTCTTCCTGTAGGCTCCTTTTTTCTTGGATGTGTTGAGTCTTGAAAGGAGGAGGAAGGGGGTTGGGGTCAACCTCTTGTATTACTGTAGCGTCCTCTCTTGTCTGGTGAGACCCCTTGTGCGACCTGCATCTGGGGCCTGGCTCTCTGGTGGGGTCCTTGAAAGTCCCCAGTCCTGACATGGGAGACGTGTTCCATTCAGGACGACTTCTAGTTTCCCTGGACTTTAATCTGCCCCCTCATGCTTCACTCTTCATGCTCTTACCGCTAAGGGCCTGTCTCCTGTCTCGGGTTGGGTCCCAGGAAGCAGCAAGAGAGCCCATGCCCTACTGATGGCTTGCATGTCCTTTTCTCTTACCAAAACAGTGAGAGTGTAGGGAAGCTGCTTGTTGCTGTTTTGCTCTGCCATCTACCCCCAGTATTTTTCCTCCTTCTCCATAGACGTGAGTATAGCATAAGCTGCATAAGCACGACCCAACAGGAAATTAGGTGTTAATCTCCCCTCCTCACTGGAACCCGATCCTTCTCAAGTGCTTCCTGTAGGGTCACTCATTTGGCTTCTGTGGCCCCCTCAACAGCTTTCCAATGAATTTCTCTAGTCCTTACCCAAATGGGCTAGGGGCAGGTAGGAAAAATGGTGATTGATGGCCTCTTCTACCACTTAACAAATCCCATGAAAATAACAGTTTCTCCATTCCCTTTTTATTGTTTTACTTTTAATTTGGAATAACTTTGGCCTTCAAGTTGTAAAAATAGTAGAAAGACGCTTCACCCCACTCTCTGTAATGTTAACGTCTTCTCTAACTATGGCACAATTATCCAAACCAAGAAATAGGGGCACCTAGGTGGTACAGTCAGTTGAGCGTCTGGCTTCGGTTCAGGTCATGATCTCATAGTCTGTGAGTTCAAACCCCATGTCAGGCTCTGTGCTGACAGCTCAGAGCCTGGAGCCTGCTTCAGATTCTATGTCTCCCTCTCTCTTTGCCCCTCCCCTGCTCGCTCGCTCTCTCTCTCTCTCTCTCTCTCTCTCTCTCTCAAAAGTAAATAAACATTAATACTTTTTTTTACATTTAATTTAAAAAGCAAGAAATGAACAATGGTCCCATAGTATTTACTAAACTCAAGACCTAATTTGAAAATCACCCACTTTTCCTTCGGGGCTGCTCAGTTTGCTTGGTGTAGGCCCTCACAGCCAATTGCTGTGTCTCCTCCTGCCATCTGTGAAAAATTCCACAATCTTCCCTTATCCTTTCTGACTTTAACACTGACCACCTCTGGTCAGTTGTTTCACAGACTCCCTCCCACTTTAAGTTTGTGTGACATCTCATCACGATTAGACTGAAGCTACGTGCTTCGGGTAAGAATACCACAGAAACGAGGGCCCTTCGTAGGACATCAGATAGAGATTCCACGACCATGATGCGCCGTTACCAGTGACACCAGTTTCCGCACTTGGTTAAGGCTGCACGTGGCAGCTTCCTTTAAAACGTGAAGTGCGAGGCTCCTACTATGGTCCTAAACTTTGGGGCATTAGCCCGAGTATCATAAAACAAAGAAACCCCATTCAGTTTCCAATTATACCACCTGCGTGATTTTGGACATGTAATTCAATGTTTCTCGGGACCCTTTTTTCCTCACCTGGAAAAGGAAAACAGTAATGATGACCTTCAAAATTGCTGGAAAGATTAGTGAGCATATAGGCCAAGTATTTGGCAGATCGCCCCCTAGACCCTCCAAAGAGGTGGGTGGGGGGATGGGCTAGATGGGTGATGGGTACTAAGGAGGGCACTTGTTGGGATGAGCACTGGGTGTTGTATGTAAGTGATGAATCTCTGAATTCTACTTCTGAAACCAATACTGCACTGTATATTAGCTAATTAAAATTTAAATAAAAAATAATGAATGATACCATGTATGTAAAAATTTTTTAGAAAGACACTAATGAATTATAATTACATGGCAGATAACGATTACATGAAATAAATGAAAATCATCCACAAGGAATGAATTCTTGTTTTAAGCATATTATGTACTATTTATGAAAAGTGCCAAATACTTGAGCTGGGATGAAAGAAAATTTGAAATAAAGTTCCTTAATTTTAGATTAAAAAAAGAGGATCCCTCTAAAAACTTGTTGAGCAATTTACACAACTTAAGAAAACACGATATGTATAATCGTCACTTATTTACAGAGAAGATGGCAGGAGCAAGTTTTATCACATTATTCTCCTCTGTAGATCTCAGGTGACTCATCACCTCCCCCAAACACTTTGCTGTGGTCCTCTCCAGATCACCCCAGACCACCTTTAAAAAAGATTGTTTTTAATATCTCTTTATTTTTGAGAGAAAGAGAGAGACAGAGTGCAAGTGGGAGAGGGGCAGAGAGCGAGGGAAACACAGAATCCTTAGCAGGCTCCTAGCAAACCCCGGGCGGCCTTTTTCATGTCAGTAATGACCTTAACCACTGGGCCATACTGAAAGACAGGGTCCATGGAGGTTATACATATGGTCCCCACAGCCAGGAAGCTCTTGCTTCGCATCCTCGCTGGGGTCCTTTGGGCCAAGGTGCTTAGATTCTCTCTGCCTCAGTGTCCTCTTCCCCACTCACAGGGTTGTTAGAAGGGTTAAAGAAACAGTAATAGGTCTCAGCACAGTGCACAGCATCTAGTAGGCATGCAACAATTATATAATTATTTCTAACTACCATTTACTCACTCAGCAAATATTCCTGAGGCACCCACCATGCGCCAGGCATTGCTGAAGACCCTGACAATAGCCCCAAACGTCCCTGGCCTCATTGAGTTTATGTTACAATGACAAAACAAAACAAAAACATAGACAAAAAAGGAAATAAATAGTGCCCTATCACATTTCTTAAGCAATGTGTTGCGTTAATGAACTTACCAACACCTCCCCCAAACAAACCTGCCTCCGATCCCTGGCTGTTCCCTTCACGCAGAGTACCCTTGCCCTCTCTTCCTCCGTTAAAGTCCTCCCCTTCTTCAAGGCCTATCTCAGCGTCCCTCAGTTTCCTTTATGATTTCTTGATGCTTCAACTCTACATGATGACTGCTTTGTGGGACCCACCTCTCCCAGTTAAGAGCGTCCCAGGGTCTGCTCTGCAAAGCTATTATTTATGCACATAGTAATCACCCCCTTTCCACCTCTGGTACAGTCTTCACTTCCATCTGGCAACACTGATCTATTTTTTGTTGCATGGTCTGTGTTCTACCTTCTTCACCAGATTATAAATGTGTTCCCTGTGGGCAGAAGCCACATCTGCCTAATATACTTACTTGCTGAGGCTCTCTTATTGAAATCAGGACCTGACACAAGTAAGTGTTCAAGTGTTTGCTGATGGAACAAATACATCAATAAATGGCCATGTCTTAACCCTCTTGCTGAATTGTGACTCAGAAGGCAGTGGCGATGCCTTATTCATTTAATATGTGTTGAAATGAATTGAGACATAGCAATATTGGATATATTTGCTCCACTATTTATTTTGCTTGTGCTTTTGACCTCTTTGTTTCACCATCTTTAAAACACATCTCTCACTCTTGACTACTGAAAACAAACTGAGGGCTGAAGAGGGAGGAGGAAAGGGAGTGGGGGGTGATGGTCATGAAGGGGGGCACTTATGGGGAAGAGCACTGGGTGTTATATGGAAACCAACTTGGCAATAAACTATTAATAAAAATAAATAAATAAAATTATCAGTAGAACTCCTCTATGACCCAGCAATAACACTGCTAGGGATTTACCCAAGGGATGCAGAAGTGCTGATGGATAGGGGCACATGTACCCCAATGTTCATAGCAGCAGCACTTTTAACAATAACCAAAACATGGAAAGAGCCTAAATGCCCATCACCTGATGAATGGATCAAGAAGATGCGGTTTACATATATAATGGAATACTACATGGCAGTGAGAAAGAATGAAATCTGGCCATTTGTAGCAATGTGGATGGACCTTGAGGTCCATTTTGCTAAGCAAAATAAGTCAGGCAGATAAGGACAGATACCATATGTTTTCACTCATAGGTCTAACAGGAGAAACTTAACAGAGGACCATGGGGAGAGGAAGGGGGGCAAAAGAGTTAGGGAGAGGGAGGGAGGCAAATCATGAGAGACTCTTGAATACTGAAAACAAACTGAGGGCTGAAGGGGGAAGGGGAAAGAAGGGGGGTGATGGTCATGGAAGAGGGCACTTGTGGGGAAGAGCACTGGGTGTTATATGGAAACCAACTTGACAATAAACTATAAAATAATAAATAAATACATACATACATAAATAAATAAAATCTTGAAAAAATAAAATTAAATAATATAAAATAATCCCCCCAAAATAAATAAAATAAAATACATCTCTCTCTCTCTCTCTCTCTCTCTCTCTCTCTCTCTCTCTCTCTCCCCTCTCTCTCTCTCTCTCTCATTAGAGGGTTTTTGCCACATTGAAAGAGTTATGTGAAGGTAAGAAGAAAGAATACATGGGATACTTATGTGGCTCAATCAGTTAAGCATCAGACTCTATCTTGGCTCAGGTCATGATTTCACAGCTCATGAGTTCGAGCTCCATGTGGGGCTCTAAGCTAACAGCATGGAGCTTGCTTGGGATTTTCTGTCTCCCTCTCTCTCTGTCCCTCCCCAATTCATGCGTGAATGCACATGTGCACGTTCTCTCTCAAAATAAATAAATAAGCATATTTTTAAAAAGAAGAAATTAATGCATGTAAGGCATTTGGATTGCCTTGACAATGAAGTGCTTCAAAAATCACAGGGACTGCTTTTTGTTCCTGATGTATAGTCTCTGATTTTCTCTAACTTACACAAAACCCATCCGTCCCTATCCTATTATTGTTGATGATTTAATAAGGGCTTATTACTAATTTTACTGGAAAGGAAACTCTTAAGACAACATTTTTCTCTCTAATACTCATGTAGGCTGCCAGGAAAAGAAAATAAAAAGTGCCAAGTTGTGGCTCTGAGAGTTCATCCTTTCCCTAAAGTGCCCTTCTCTTCTCTCCCCCCTGTTAACAACACCCTCCATTCTTAAAACCCAGTTTAAAAAAAAAAAAAAAAGACCATAAATCTTACTTCCCCCAGCCCGAAGTGCACATCTTGGGAAACAGATTGGAAAATCTTTCTGGAAAAAGTTGACTGAAATTTTAAACCAATACGTCATATTGTTTATGCCATTCACAAAAAAACATTATACAGCTATTCTACAAAGGACAATCTCGAGTTTTTATACTGCATGCACATGGCATGAGGGCTGTGATGATTCTTCTTTAGTGACAGAATGTAATCTTCTTATTTCCTGGTTCATAACCATCTAGATCTAAACGTTGACTAATTAAAACACTCCAATGTGCCATAAGGAATAAAACATTCATATTTCTATAAACTATGCGTCCCAAACTTGTTTTGGAATGGAAATCAGATCTTATTAGATGCTCAGTATGCTGGGCCAAAGAAAAATAATTTCATTGACAATGTCTGTGCTAACCTCAATGACTTAGAACACTTCGGTCTATCTTGCCTCTGCACCCCAACCACACTGGCTTTCTTTCAGTTCCTTGAACAAGTAAAATTCCCTCTGGCCTAACAGTCAACTCTTTTGGGTCTTCTTTGAGAATCCCCTTTCTTCAATCCTTTATCCTTCAGACTCTGGCATAAAAGACCCTCATCTTAAAAGCCTATTATGACATCTTCTCTTTTCTCCAAGAGAGATCCAAGCACACATGCAGACTAGGTTAGAAACCTCAGATATTCTCCTTAATGAATCCAAATTCTCTTCTACATAATGTTTGCCTTCGTTGTAATGTTTCTGTTATTTGTGGGGGTCTACCCCAAGTCATTTTCATCCTTAGACCATCAAAGTCGGGATCTTTTTAATCTTGATCATTACATTGTCCAGTAACACACAGTAGAGACACAATAATTAATTGAATGAATTCATTATTGGATCAAATTAATGAATGGGTTAGCTAGGAGAGTCTAGGGAAACCTAGGTAAGAAGAACCTAAGAAGCAGGTCAAACCTGAAGATGGATAGACTTCGGGTTGCTCAAGAGAATGTAGTCTGAAAATAAAGATCCAAATTATTGTCAAGGTCATGACCAAGAGTGCCTCATTGAGTGTGGAGGGCAAAAGGAAGTCAGTGAACGAAAGCCTCAGATGAGTAAGGAAGAGGATAGGCGTGGCTTCAGATGCAGTTCATACAATGGGTCAAAGTTAGTGGTTTAGAGCTTAAACTGTGAAGAGTTTGAGGGACTTTGAGACCCCACTTTATACGACCCAGAGGCCAGACCTACAGTTGAAGGAGAGTCATCATACCAGCCTGTGTTAGCTATGTGAACTTGACCCAATTACTTCATCCCTTTGAGACTCAATAACTTGACTGGGAAATGGGGATTTCAACACCTGCTCCTACAACAGGACGGTGTGTGTGTAAAAGGATAGTATATATGGAAGTTTCATGTCATAGTTCTTTCCGGTCCTTTTACTAAAAAATGACCTTTGCCTCTCTCTTGGCTTTTCTTAAGATTTAAGTTGTCATTGTATTGCTATTAAATGTGTCTGCCTAATGTGCTCTCTGTAGACCAGAAGGTTTTTGAAGGAAGAAACTTGTCTTACTTGCCACAATTCTGTTGGATTCCTGGTGGCACATAAGTTGGGTCAGGAGATAGAAATGCTAGCCATTCAGTGGTCCCGTGCATGAATGAAGACCTCAGAATTATTAATCAGCTCTAAGGCTGTACGTAATCCTCTACAAGCATCCATTGCTCAGAAATTAAATATCACATAGGAAGCACTCGATAAATATTGAATGAATGGATGAATGAATGAATGAACTTGCCTTTGGTTATGCAAAGCAATAAAAAAAAAAAGAAATTTAACTTTGTCTTCTAGACTTTGAACGTCTCTGCCAACAACTAAATCTCTTCCAGGGAGGGCAGATGGCGGCCTGTACAATGAACAATTTAATCTTTAGAAAATGGAACAACTTTGCCAACAAACTCCATTTTTCTCCACGAACACATTGTCAATAACATGTGCTCTCAAATATGTGGTGAAATTGATGACTGGGCCCTGATTTATGGAAACAACAACAAATTAAATGATTACCTTTCTCTTTCCTAGCTCGGGGTCCTTCCGACCAGTCATGATTTTTTTCGCTGTGTTCTAATAATAGAAAAGGTCTAATTAAAATTCCTGGCTGTCTGATTGTGTGTGTGAAGTAGAAGAAAGAAAAGGCAGTGTCCAGGGTATCTTAATTTAAAGCCACAAGGGGAAAAGCCACTTATGTGATAATGAAGATTAATTTAGGGAACCACTAGTGCCCCTCCGCCCTCACATCAAAGCCCATATTGAGGGAATCTTTCATACAAACACTTCTGTGGCCACTTATTTAGCTCCTTGTGGAAATTTGTCTTGGCTTTGGAAGAACTTGAATTTGGGATTTGGATGAGAATAGACTAGAGTTGGGAAGGGGTACTCAGAGAAATTAAATTGTCCAGAGAGTAGCCATATTGGATATTTGAAACTGTTCTTCAATCACTATTCCTGAATCACTCCTGGCTCAAAAATCACTCCCAAGACTCATTGTAGCATGGTGGTCCTGAACTTACATTGAGATCAAGAACTTTTTTGAGAACCTGATGAGATCTACAGATCCTCTCTTCAGACAAAATAAATAAACAAGTGTGTGTTTATAAATGCACACACACATACACAGGAAAGCAAATTTTTGTTTTTAATAATACTGTCTTTTGTCTTTACTATAAACTTGAAAAGCTTGAGTAACAATTGCTACTCAAGATTCCAGGCATCACTAACCTTCTTGTAATGTCCATTGAAGGTTAAGAATCAGTTTATGTAAGGAACCCTTGGTTTCCTTAGACTATGAAAATTTTTCATTGCTTCAGGCTGTGAATTTCTTTGACCATCTGGTGAAGCCCATGGAACCCTTCTCAAAACTAATGCTTTTAAAGTTATAAAATAAAATAAAATAAAATACCTAGGATTTAGAAAAAAAAAAGTCACAGAAGTACAGTTATCAAATACTAAAGAAACCAACGTGTCACAGAGTAATAAATGAATTTCTTTATGTCCGTTAAATAGTATGGCCAACACTAAAGCTAATGACCACTGTGATTTCAGTTATAAGTGTATATGATACTGCAAGATATTTTCAATAACTGTAATACAACATAAAAATATATGTGCTGTTTTGGGGAAAAAATATTGGTGGTCGAAATCACAATGTGACTACTACTACTGTGATTTGGTATCCTTCATAAATGAAAGAAATGCTGGATTTCACTTAGAGGTCAGTAAAATGGAAGATGTCATTTTCTTCCACATGCAAGTTCATGGATCCCCCAAATTCTATGCGTGGGTGTCAGGTGAAGTTTTCCTCCATAGTGTGGAAATGATCTCAAACATGGTTCACCATCTTATTTTCCCATCGTTGCTTACTGAAACACCATCTAACTAAAAGAGCATTGATGTGAATATGGCATATGTTTGATTGGCTTCAATATCAAGCTATAAATCAAATACCTAACACACCGATGGTGTAGAGGCAGATATGAGCAGAAGAAAGGTCTGCTGAAAATGTGTTTAAGTAGAACATGAACCACAAGAAGGCAAGGATCAAACCGTCTTGTTCCAAGGGGAACGTCCAGCACCTGGCCCGGTTTCAGGCACAGGAAAATCTCTCAACACATAGCCATCCAATGAAGGATACATACCAGCAATCAGCAAAGATTAAGGTAGACCTTTCCGGAGTGTTTAATCCAAGGAGCCCACATTCCATGGACATCTCTGTTTAGAGACGTTTTGGAAAAAAGGGACCCACTGTGAAGTCGAAGGAAGCCACACCCACAGACACTCAAAAAGAGCTATTTCCAAAGAGAACAAATGATGGGAAACTTCTTCTGTACAGGCCAGATAGTAAATATTCTTGACTTCGCAGACTATACAATCTGTCACAATTGCTCAGCTCTGCCCTTGTAGCATGAAGGCAGCCGTAAATAACATATAAACAAATGTGTGTGTCTGTGTGCCAATAAAACTTTATCAATGGACTCTGAAGTTGGAATTTTATATAATTTTGATGTGTCATGAAATACTGTCTTTCTTTTGATATATTTAAGTCCTTTAATAATGTAAAAATCATTCTTAGCTCGTAGACTATCGAAAGACCGGCAGCAGATTGGACTTGACCCAAAGGCCATAGAGTGGGGGATGTGGGTTTGGTTTTACTCTTGGTTGTTGGTGGGTTGGTTTTGCTAGTCTGGGCTGAGCCCCCACTGTGCTGGCTTTGATATGTTTCCTCTGATGGCCAAGCCCTGTCTCACCTTTGGGGATTTGCATCTGCAAACGCTCCACCTGGGCATGCATTCCCTCCACTGCCCCCACCATGGATGGCCCTTTCTCCTCTCTCAGGTCTTAATTCAAATGTCACCTCCTACGAGGCTTCTTTGGCCCCTTCTCAGAATGGCCTTACTGTCATTCACATCAACAGATGCTCACTTTTTTTTTAAGTTTCTTTCTTTCTTTTGAGAGGGAGGGTACAAGCAGAAAGGGGCAGAGAGAGAGAATTCCAAGCAGGCTCCATCCTGTCAGCATAGAGCCCAGTGTGGGGTTGGATCTCACAAACCACGAGATCATGACCTGAGCCAAAATCAAGAGCCAGAGAGCTTAACTGACTGAGCCATCCAGGTGTCCCCAGACACCCACTTTTCCAGCACCCTGCCTCGTCTTCACCACAGCACTGGACTTAACTTCCTGTGGTCTTGTATCCCGCCTTCTCTCCCTCCACAGTTCCAACCCTCTAAAGGCAGAGGTCCTGTATGGTGTGGTCCCTGCTGTGTTCCTTGTATGGAGAAAGTATCCAGTGTCTGCCCCAATATTTGTTGCAAGAATATTGTCAAGGGGCACCTCGGTAGCTCAGTCATACAATTGTGTTGGAGGGAACACAATTCTGCTCATTACACTGGCTTCCCATCGCTTATCAATGAAACGTTCATATTATTACTTTAACATCAATGGCTGCTTCCCACAACTGCCATCCTGCCCTTGTCCCCGCCCCTGGCCTGAGAGGGTGCAGCGTGTGGCTATAGAACCCTCCAAACAAACTTTCCACTCACTTTCTTGACGCAAAAGATGAGAGGTCCACCCACAGCTTTGTTTATAGCTATGCTTGAAAGGAGTGAAAGCTTCCTAGTGAGTTTAATAAGTGAGACATGCAAAATCCATGTTATTGCTTCGCAACAGCTGACTTCGGGTTGGAGGAAAGCCTTGAATTCTTTCAAGGGAGAGAACTTAGTTCAATGTTTTTTCAGTGCACAAACAGGATCACAGGGCAAAGTCTGAGGAGTCTAGGAAGAGAGAGGTTAGTGTTGTCGCAGGTGGAGACAGGTGGGGGTGGGTAAGAAAAGGGAGGTTGAAATCCAAAATCCACCTCTTACTGACCATGGTGACCATCACGTCATGAGCCAGTTGACCCTCTATAGAACGGTACTGTTGGTCATACCCACCTTGCTCTGGTTATGGGGGCCTCTCTGCACCCCCCCCCCAGCCTCACAGGACACCTGGCTCCAGGTGAATCCTCGTTATCTGATAACAGCTGTTGTTGTAATTACTGAAAGGCAAACAAACTCCAGGGTCTTGAAGGTCTCCTATGAATTCCCTGTTTGTATGGAAGTTTACGTGCTTACTCTTTGGAGAAGTAACTAGACCATTTTGGTTGGGACTTGTAAATGATGGCCGATACATTTACAAGCAAGAGTGGGTTATAAATCAAAGTGCATCGTGGGGTTTTTTTTCATATTTATATATGTCATGAAGGAACTCAACCTACGTAAAAACGCAGATTTTGCAGTCGGGAAGGGAAAGAGAGAGGGAGGGGGGAAGGAAAAGAGAAAGAGAGATGGAAGCAAGGAATGTTGTAGCGCAATTGTACGAGTCATGTATTCTGAGTCTCTGCAAGAAGGGGAATTGATTAAATGGCACTAAACAATAAATCAATCAATCCTACACTGCAGTGGCGATTCTTAATCTCAGCAGCACATTAGAATCCCCTGGAGAGCTTTCAAAAATCCCAGTGCCCAGTTCCATACCCTGAGCCAATTCAGGCAGAGACTCTGAGACGGAGCCTAGGCATCAGTGTTTTAGACCATCCCAGGGGACTCCCATGTGGGTTAAGGCCAGAGTGGAGGATGTGCCCAGATAATTCTGTGCCACTTATGAGCTATGAACACGGGTAAGCTTCTTAAAGCCCCAGAGCCTCAGTTTCCTCATGTATCTTGAGAATAAAATTAGACATCATTGGTTCAACACTTGGGCTCCAGGTCAAGAACACACTTGGTTGATAAATAACAAGTACGTCTTAATACTGTTGTTGTCATCGAGCGCATGTGAAGTCTAAGCGTCCAGGTCACCGTCTGCAAAATGGTGGGAGCAAGGAGGTCACTCACTTCCATTTTCATGATTCTACAAAGGTAGAGCAATGGGAAAAGCAGGAAGAAAAACTCATGTTCTTCAGTGATTGACACCCACGAACCAGGCACTGGGCTGGTGGTTTGGAGACTTGTTGAGCAAAACAGTCACCACCCCTGCCCTCCTAAAGGCTAGAGGAAAAGCCAACATCATTAATGGAAAATTGGGGCTAGAGAGGGGGGGATATCTGGATTTTTTTTTCCTGGATAAAGAAAGGTCTCTATTCTGGGAAAAGCAAAGGTCTTTCTGAGGACATGATACTGAAGCCAGTGTACGAGTGATCGAATGTGGAGCAGGAATTATCCAGGCAGGGTCCTGGGAGATGCATTCTAGGTAAGGCATACAGCAGGTGCAAAAACTGTGAGGTTGGAAGAAGCTCAACATTTCTGAGAAGGATTTGTTTAAAACCTAAATGAATGAATAAAAAATCTTTTTTTCTTAGACCATCTCAAGGGACTCGAGCATTCCATAGCATACTTTGGGAAACATTCACAGAGTCCAATGAGACGGGATTGGAGATCCAGACATATTTTGATTTCACTCCAGCATCGCTGGGCAATGGCTGTGTGGGTGGAGCAGCGAGTTTGACCTCCTGAACCTCCAGTTCTTCATTTGTCCTCAGGAAATAACTCATCTTTCCCAAATCGTTTATGAGCAATCAACTTGGTAAAGGGTACTAGTTATTATTAGGAAGCAGGAGGATTCTTGGGGTGACAGAGAAACCTGGGTTCACATCCTGTTCTGTCACTTTCCAGGCACGTGATCTTGGTCCCATCACTTAACACTCTGTCTCTCAGTTTCCTGACCTCTGAAATGGGTTCATTGAGAGCTACATTTGGAGATTATTATAAGAATTAAACAAGGCGACAGCAGCCAAGCTTCTGGCAAAGCGTAGATACCCAATGAATGAAATTATCATTAAAAAGAAGGGGCACTCAAAATAAATTTTAAAAAAGAATAACTTTATTTTACAGTGTAATACATACTGCGTAATAATACAATTTCATATTTGTTCAATTGTATTTTCGTTAGGATTGAATGAAATAATATATGCCTTGTAAAGCATTTAACACATTATCATTGTTCAATACAGTACATTTGCGATGTTAGATATTCAGAGGAAAGGGTTTTGTGGGATTAAAAAGGGGGGCACTCTTCTAGGAAAGCGGGAGAGTTTACTAAATTATCTAAACATGGGTTCCAACCCACTAATCCTCTTTGTCAATGTAGACAACACTACCAACATGCTGCAGTAGGCTTAGACACGTAACCACAGGGGCAAAGAAAAATCTGCCCCGTTGATTTGTCATGCTTGGAGGGCACACTGTTCTTCCCAAATGCCAACAACTCACATTTAGGCAGCTGTGAAGTCCCCCGGCTGTGTCCACGCAGTGAATCCCGTCGGCTTGTAAGTTAGTTGTAATAAATAACACTTGGCTCTGCACTCCACTTAGAGAAGATAGGTTCCATTGTGAATCATGTCGTTGGCCGTTTGGACTTTAAGCTGTCCGGGTTGTTTATTGTGGTGTTTGCCAGCATCTAGACCTCTTTCAAACAATTTAAGTGCCCTTTTGGAGTCTATGAATGTGGCTCAATAAAAATGGGCACAGGGAAATTGCTCTCTTTCTCTTTTCCCTGGCCATGCACCAAAACGAACCATATATGAGAATTGTCAAATGTGAACTCCGTAATTGCCAGACATGAAATTAGAATTAACATCGAAACCACCAAGGACATTTTCCCTTTCCTCTGTCAGGATGTTGTCCTATCTTCACCATCCTTCTAATTTATTTCTTGAGAGAAGACAACAGCTGCACAGTTTTTCAGTCCTTATTTTTCATGATATAGCCTTAGTGAGCAATGTGCCCTTACCGGTTCTAGTTAGTTCCTCTGGGGCAGTAAATATTGGCTAGCGAACAGGCTTTGAGGCCAAACAGGCTTAAGTCCACATGTTGGCCCTACTACGGGCCACCTACCTAAAATGGGTTAAATCACTTACCCAATCTCTGCCTCTGTTTTCTCATCATTAAATAGGGACAATGCGATCTGTCATCAGGCACACCGTAAAGTAAAGAGCTTCTCACGAGCACTTAATAAGACAGTAGGTATCGTGATGGCTTTCTACTTCCTTCTTAATAACCACATCAAATGTTGGGAAAATGCTATGTTATCCTTTCTTTCTATAAAAGGGGAAAACTTTTCAGGGTTTCACATCTGCATTGACAACGGATATCTTTTCAACATTTAAAGCATGAACTAAAAAGCCTCTCTTCGACTTAGTTGTTTTTTTTTTAAGTTTCCAGGACGAAAGACTAATTCATTTTTCAAGACCCAGAGATTATTTATATCTAACACATAAGCAAAATCTTATGCGTGGAGTTTCTTAATTGATTCTACATCTTACTCCACAGCACTTTTGAGGTGCTATATTGTATGCAAGGAAATAAAATCATAAAAGAAAAGAAAAGTACTTTTTAATTTTTTTCAGAAAGAGTACAAGCAGGGGTGAGAGGCAGAGGGAGTAAGAGAGAGAGAGTCTTAAGCTGGCTCCATGCTTAGCACAGAGCCCGACTACTTGGGGACCAATCCCACGACCCTGGGATCATGACCTGGGCTAAAATCAAGAGTTAGACACTCAACCAGCTGAACCACCCAGGTGCCTCAGAAAATCACTTTTTTATACTTTTTTTTTAATGTTTATTATTATTTAGAGAGAGAGAGAGAGAGAGAGACAGAGCACACATGGGGTAGCAGTAGAGAGAGAGAGACAGAATCTGAAGCAGGCTCCAGGCTCCGAGCTGTCAGCACAGAGTCCAACGCGGGGCCCAACCCCATGAACCGTGAGATTATGACCTGAGCCGAAGTTGGATGCTTAACCAACTGAGCCACCCAGGTGCCCCCGACCCACCCCAAATCACTCTTCTAAATCTACATTCTTATTGTGTACCTGGCACCATGTGTGGAAGGTACTATTATTAACCTCATTTTGCAGATGTGGAAATTTAGGTTCAGAGAGGGTATGCCATTTACCCCAATATCACACAGCTAGTAAATGACAGAGCCAAGCTATTAACAAATATGCCAAAGGAATATGGAAAGTGAATACAAAGAGAAGTTAATGAGTATAGACTGGAGCCCTAAAAGGCTAAACAGTTGCTGGAGTTGGGCTACCAAATGGACACTGAGCTTCCTGGTAGTGAAAGCAAAAACAGAAACAAGATCCATCCCAAGAGTCCTCTTTTCCGTCAAGAGAACGTACACCAGGATTTAAGAATAAGCAAACTCTTTCCTGATGCTGAATGTCTGGCAGGAATCTCATGCATAACTTTTGTGATAGACTACAGTAGAGATAGTAGGAGGTTTCCACGGTAAAAACCAAATATGTAAAACTGAAGCCATTCCTTTCTGCAGAAACATGCTTTACTTAACACTGGGCTCCATCTCTTTTTGAATAATTATCCAATCCGAGCTTTGTCAGCGCCTGATACTGAGAAGAGGTACGCGTTAAAACGCTAGCGGGCGGAAGGGAGCGGAGGCTGTCTCTCTCAGCCTTATCATTGTATTTAGATTGACGTCCCCTTGGTTATAATTATGGATAACTGTACAGCAGTGAAGACTGCATAATCCCATTATTAGTTGTCAGATTTCCACGGGGCAAACCCCCATGCCATTCCGTTCAGTTCTGTTCCTTAACTACTTGGGTCGTCTTGAACTTGAAGAGAAAGCTTTAAGGAGAAGATTCTCTTCTCCCACTGAAATCTTCTGACACACAAGGAAGGACACAAATGACACCTAGTGACACCGTCTGCGCTGCTCTCCAGAGGCCCCGGGTCTCTTTGACTGACATTTTTGTTGTTCTCCAAGATGTCACCCTGTGTCTGCCCGTTTCATTGCATGGCCATTCCAAATGCAGTGGTGAAGGGATTTTAAACCATTTCAAGGGAGGCCCATTAAACAGACCAAAGGGGAAATTATTTGCAAAATTATTTCCAATATACCCACCCGGTAAGACACTCAGAAGTTGGTGGCTTAGGGTGGAGATCAGCTTAGGTCAGCCAGTGTTTGCTCTGGCACTGATGAAAACACGGGGGGTGGGGGGCCTGGGTGGGTCAGCTGGGGAAGCATCTGACTCTTGATCATCTCATGGTTCTTGAGTTCAAGCCCTGCATTGGGCTCTGTGCTGACAGTGTGTGGAGGCTACTTGGGATTCTCTCTCTCCCTCTCTCTCTGCTCCTCCCCTGCTTGCTCTCTCTCTCTCTCCCTCTCTCTCTTTCTCAAAATAAATAAATAAACTTCAAAAACAACAACAACGGGGTTCCTGGGTGGCTCAGTTGGTTGAGCGTCCGACTTCAGCTCAGCTCATGATCTAACAGTTCATAGGTTTGATTTAAGCCCCACAACAGGCTCTGGGTAGACAGCTGGGAGCCAGGAGCCTGTTTCAGATTCTGTGTGTGGCGGGGGGGGGGGCGGGGGGTCTGCCCCTCCCCTGCTTGTGCACACACTCTCTCTCTCCTTTCTCAAAAATAAATAAACATTTTTTTAAAAACCTGCAGAAAAACGCCTTTAGGAGCTGAGGGCAGTTGGCTGTCTGGTTTGTATCATGGAGCGTGTTATCATACATACGAGACACATGGTTGATTTATCACAAGTTGTGCTCTAAAAGAGGAAGTTCAAAAGTTGAGATTTTCCAGCGTGCCGAATATGACCTATGTGTCATCTGTATTTAGATAGTCCGAGGAGAAGACTACCAACATCAATAATAGTTTTGTGTCCTGTTCTCCAAGGGTCTAATCAAGCACCCCTTTGACAAAGAATCCATGGTCTCAGGTTCAATGTCAGGAACAATGAGCTTGGCGGTTAAGAGTAAAAGCTCTGAAATCCGGAAAAGATATATTCCAACTGAATATTATAATATCCATTTCCATTTACTGTCATGTCACCTTGGGTAAGTCATTTCAGTCACCTGAACATTAACTTTTTCCTCTGTAATACTGGACGCACCCCCAGGACTACTGAGATGATTAATGGAAATGGCGAGTAAGTGGTGGCCTAAAATTATTAATAGTCACTACCCAGACGTTACTGCTATATAACTTTTAATTTTCTTATTGACTCAACCTCTTTGAGATTCCTTATGAGAAAGATAAAGTCCCAGAGCACCTGGGTGGCTCCGTTAGTTAAGCATCTGACCCTTACTTCCGGCTCAGGTCATGATCTCACAACCTGTGAGTTCGAGCCCCAAGTCTATCCCGTACTATGAGGATGGAGCCTGTTTGGGATTCTCTGCCTCCCTCTCGCTCTCTGCCCCTCCTCCACCCTCTCTCTGTCTCTCCCTCTAAATAAATAAATAAGTAAATACAAACTAAAAAAAAAAAAAGAAAATGAAGAAAGATAAAGTCCCTCTTGTCACTCAGAAACTCAGCCACTTGATTCTGTCTGGCTTATTTTGTGGCCGCATCTTTTCAAGAGCGATTCATCTCCATGTCTGCTTTCAATGGTGGGGAAACTACTTGGGAGAAAGGAATCAAGAAAAGGCAAAAATACATCAGACGACACTGTAAAATATCACGCATCTGCTTACGGGGAGCTGTGTCTGGCATACGAAAAGCATTCAATACATTTAAGCAATTACTTTCTTCGTTCTAAAAATTGAAATTGGTCCGCCAGAGTTTAAGGGTTTCTGCACACAGGGATTCCTCTTAGGAAAAATTAGGTGAAGCCCTAATGATGAAATTCAGCAATGTAGGTGAGCCAATTTGGATTTTCAAATGGTAAAATCAATTTGAAAAAATATTAACTGCAGATTTCTCCCAGGATTACATGGTCAGGAATCACACGTCTCCATAACCACTTTGCTTTCTTATTGCAGTCTTTTTTTAATAATACATTTCATGTATTTTCAGCATTTATATTTCACATGTTCTTTTTTTTCGTCTTTAACCAAACAGTTTTAAGAAGCCCTGAATTCGGAGTCAGATAATCTGACTCCATCACAAATCACTATGGGAGCAAATTGTTTGAACTCCCACGCCTCAATATTTTTATCTTTGGGGTTACTAATATTTATCTAATATATTTCAGAAAAGGATAGATAGATAGACAAATATATACATTGTATATAATGTATACATTATATATGTAATATATATAATTTGTGTGTGTGTATATATATAATTTGAAAAGATGTAAATTGTTTCAAAATGGCAAAATAATTTGTTCTTTGAACATGAAAGTACCAAGTAAGTGGCAAAGTTTCTTTCTGTCTATTTATGTTTCCTTGGACTAATTGTTCTAATATGTTCTCTTTTTTCATTGCACATAGACAGGCAGGATTCCTGGTGAATCTATTGTTTTATATTATCTTAGTATTAAACACTTTAAAATTCTTCTTTTATGTGGTCTTTATGACTTTGTTCACTCAGCAAATATTTATCAGGTACCTACTATGTGCCAGACATTGGCTTATCTTCTTGGAAAACTGTTATGATCTAAAAGCACACAGTTCAGGGGCACCTGGGGGGCTCAGTCAGTTGAGTGTCTGGCTTTGGCTCAGGTCATGATCTCTCAGGTTCATGAGTTCAAGCCCCACATCGGGTTCTGTGCTGACAGCTTGGAGCCTGGACTCTGGTTCAGATTCTGTGTCTCCCTTTCTCTCTCTGCCTCTCATCTCCAACCCCCTCCCCCCTCCCAACGTATGCTCTATGTCTCTATCTCTCTCAAAACTTAATTTAAAGCAAAACAATTAGAAGGACACAGTCCCCACCTTTCTGAGGTCTACAAGGCGCTGTAGGCAGCAGACACTAAATTAAAAACCTCACGTGTGATTATGTTTATAAACTGCAGCTAAGTCCATAAGAACAACATAGAAGGTACCAAATTATAACAAAGAACTTAGTCAAGCCCCAAGGATAAGAGAAGGCTTCTCTGAGGAAGTGATACTTTATCTAAGACTTTAAAGGTGTCAGGGTGTGCATCAAACAAACAGGAGGGAGAATATTGTAGACAGAGGAAAGCGCACCTGCACATTCCCAGGGGCCTGTCTGAGACGCTGTCAGAAGGCCGGTGTTCTTGGGACATATCAGCCAGGGCCTGGGAGACCCAAGTAAGTTCAGAGACGTGGCAAGGCCACATTAGGCAGATAGATTTAGAAAAACAGGGTTGGGGGGCACCTGGGTGGCTCCGATGGTTGAGCATCCAATTTCAACTCAAGTCATGATCTCACAGTTTTGTGAGTTCGACCCCACGTCAGGCTCTGTGCTGACAGCTCGGAGCCTGGACCCTGCTTTGGATTCTCTGTCTCCCACTCTCCGCCCCTCCCTTGCTTGCGTTCTGTCTCTCTCTCTCTCAAAAATAAATAAACATTTTAAAAGTTAAATAAATAAATAAACTTTAAAAAAAGAAAAAGAAAAACAGGGTTTTTCCCAAGTGCAGTGAACATCACCGAAGGACTCTAAGCCAGGAGGAACCAGGGAGTGACTGCTTCAGTCTATTTAAACTGTCCCTAAGCTGACTTTGTTTGCCATATGGAAAAGGATCAGAGGACCCAGAGAGGAGAAAAGTGACCCAGGGACAGGGCCCCGAGGTCCCCTGGAGACGATCAGCACTGGCTGGAACAGGGCCTCGCAGAAGGTCAGGGAAGGAGGTTCTGGCAAGGAGATGCGTGAGCAGGAGTCCGGGATCGGCCAACTTTCTGGCCTGAGCCACCACCGCGCGGCTTGAGCCTCCGTTTCCTGGGAAAAGAAACCTTGGAGGAGAAACGGGCTGGAGGCGGCGGCACTCACGCCCCCTGCTTTAGAGAAAGTTGCCTCTGATGTACTTGTCAGATGTACTCCCAGAAATGTCAAGAAGCCGGTTGGACGTGCGCGTCCGAAGCCCACAGTCATCAGCACACAGATGATATTTAACGTTACAAACTGGACGCTGCTGTCTATACGGGGCTCGTGTGGACGGAGGCCTCACCCTTCCCACACCCAGTGTGGACATTTCCCAACAAGCTTCTCTCGATCTCCCCTTTCCTATCCAGAAATGAAATTCATAGGTCAGATGACCAGCCTACGCATGTAATTTTGAAAAGAAATCATCCGATGCAGTGACTGTACAGCGAAAAACAAAAGGAAAACGTTTGGGCACAAGCGTTCACGCAGTCAGGTCTTCTCTTGCTAAGTGCAGATTCTGAGTTCAGCAGGGCTGGGGGCCCGTGTTTTGTATTTCTCATTTTTTATTAATGTTTATTTATTAATTCGTGAGAGGGGGAGGGGCAGAGAGAAGGAGACACAGAATCGGAAGCAGGCTCCAGGCTCTGAGCTGTCAGCCCAGAGCCCGACGCGGGACTCGAACTCACAAACTGTGAGATCATGACCTGCGTCAAAGTCGGTACTCTACCGACTGAGCCCCCCAGACGCCCCAGTGTTCTGCATTCCTAATAGACCCCCAGGTAAGTCAGGGCTGTTCTGTGGGCCACGCTCGGTAACGAGGCCCTCGGAGGATGATGAGGTAGTCGGTCGTGTGCTCCTAAGTCCAGACTCCTTATGAGCATGTCAGTGACAAAGGCAAGGTCAGTTCGGGGCTGTTGAATGGGCGTCTCAAATATCATGAGTGGCAACGCCAGAGCAGACTTGATTTCTTTTAAGTGGCAAATAAGTCTCATTAAAATTCCAAAGAAAACAAACCAATTGTTTGCAAGCTAGCTTTATGTCTGGACAACAGTGTGTACGAAACGGTGCACAAAGACTTTATGTTTATATGTAAAGTGGAATTTGGTTCTAGGCTCAAATGATTACAAAAACGTTTGCCGCTGTGTCAGTGGTTCTGAGCCGCCGTGTTAGATACTGTTGCTCTCGGCCTCAGGGACATTTGGCAGTGTCCGGGGATATTTTTGGCTGTCACAGCTCAAGGGTGAGGGACTACTCCTGGAATCTTGCGGGCAGAGGCCAGAGATGCTGCTAAAAACCCGACAAAGCACGAAACAGTCTTCTACAACAAAGAATTATTCAGCCCAGGGGCACCTGGGTGGCTCAGTCAGTTGAGCTTTCGACTTCAGCTCAAGTCATGATCTCACAGTTCAGGGGTTTGAACCCCACGTCGGGCTCGCTGCTGTCAGTCTATCAGCATAGAGCCTACTTCTGATCCTCTGTCCCCCTCTCTCGGCCCCTACTCCGCTTGCCCTCTCTCAAAAGTAAATAAATATTAGGGGCACCTGGGTGACTCAGTTAATTTAGCATCCAACTTCAGCTCAGGTCATGATCTCATGGTTCTTGAGTTCAAGCCCCACGTCAGGCTCTGTGCTGACAGCTCAGAGCCTGGAGCCTGCTTCAGAGTCTGTGTCTCCCTCTCTCTCTCTGCTCCTTCCCCGCTTGTGTGCTCCCCCCTCAAAAATAAATAAACAAACATTTTAAATAAATATTGAGAAAAAAAAAGAAATGTCCAGCCCCAAATATCAACAGTGCCAGGGTTGAGAAACCTGACTCCCCAGAGAGATTTTCAAAAATGGTGCAGGACGAGGGACAACATGACCTTCAGAGAAGCTGTCCCTCACATCGAAAGGGGTCCATCATCCCGAGCCCCTAACCATGAGACGCCAGTGGTGCACCCAGCTTTGTCCCAACTCACCCCAGGGACAACGAAGCCGCTCAGAGAAGAACCTGACCAAGTAGAGAAAGAGAAAGGCAGGCCTGAGCAAGGGCATGGAGAGGAAGGCCAACCAGAATGATTTGCCAGCGGGATTAAAAATCCTAGCATGGCCAAATTAAAGTAGATATAACTCGACCCATCTGTTGGTGGTTGTGTAATTAATACAAAAATAATTACATCTCTCTGCCTGGCTCTCCCTCACAAACTCTCCTTAATGAACACTGCCAGTGACTTTTTAGATATGTAATTAAAATTTTTATTTATTTCTGTTTTATTCATATAGTGGTAGTTTCATATATTAGAGAAGGAAAAGAAAAAAACCCCATGCAGCGGCAATGCTTGGCCTCGACCAGTGGAGACGCAAGCGGAAGTAGTCTACACACCTCGTTCTGAGCCGTGAAAGTAAAGCCACCAGCTTTCATTCCCTTCATTTGCTAGTTTTAATTTTCTGCTGGGGTCTCCTCTTTAGACCCACAGGGTCTCACCATTGGACCCATTTCTTATCTCCTAAGATATGAAATAGTAAGAAAAGATACATTGTCCCAAAGTGGCCCACGATTCAGTTCTCTTCTTTACCATTCTCTTTTAGTGTGGGAACACTGATCTTCCAGAAGAATCCATCACTTCAGTCTATCGTGGTGGAATGGGAGATGTCGGGTAGAAATAGCATCATGGCCAGGTTTAAACAGAAGACGCTCATATCTAGAATTTAACTCAGTAACTAACTGTACAGATAAACTCTTGGAGAAACGCCTCTGAATTATTCATGCTGTTAGTGTCTTACCCGTGGAGACATTACCAAACCACCCCAGACCGTGTAAGAAGTGGCGGCTTAAGAGCCCAGACAACCCTGAATCTGAGTGCCCTTTCCCCCACTTACCAGCCAAGTGATTGCAGGCCAAATGGCTTCATGTCTCTAAATTTCCATTTCATAGGCTGGGAGGTGCAGACACCATTCCCTCCTGCACGGCAGTATCGTGAAGCTGACGTGAGATGAGGCATGGACTTAGCGTGGGTAGCATAGAGTGAACTCAGGAAATGTCAAGTTATCACTGCAGCAGGCTCCTTTCATGCTGAGGCTCCCAAAAAGCCAAGGGACCTGAGCAAAGAATCACAGAAAGTCAATAATGAGGTCACGACTGAGATCCTAGGAGCTGAGCAACTTCTTTGCTTTTACACAGATATGGTGTGAAGATATTTTCCAGAAAACACTCAAGTATATTTGTGAGTGTTTTGTGGGAAAGAAAAGGGGCATCAAACAACTCTGGGTGGCACTGAGTTAACTAAAAACACATTGCATTGGGTTGGGTTGGGTTTTGATGGCAGGACTTCTCAGAGCCTTTAATATGCTAATGTGTATTATGAATTTCCAAGAAGGGGTCCATAATATAATTATTTTTTCTTTCTCCTTGCTCCCCTTTCTGGAGCAAACTCTGCCTTAAGAAAAACCCAGCCAGAGAAATCAGGGTGTGGGTCACATCTCGAGCAGGTTTGAGGAAGTGTCAAATGAAGCAAAGTTCTCTAACACCAGTATCACATTAATGTCGTGTCAGGGAGGAGAGATGGGGGTCCGTGAATAGAGTGCATATGAACCCTCCACCCAGGGCTTCACCCTGGCCCACAGTGAAGGCGCTTTCACCCTTTAAGAAGATCGGCTTCTCTCTTCCTCTTTCTTCCTTTCTCCCACCTGCTACCTTCTCCTGATACCGTTACAATTCTGCCCTCTGATTTCTTTCTCTTTCTTTGATCCATCATTCTCCTCTAACCACGTGACCATCCTCCTCAAGTCTCCGGACCTGCCAGGGGTTCCAACCACGTCAGAAGGAAGACGATTTTGTCTCTGAAATGCAAACAAAATGTCAAAGGGAAATGACTCCTTCCGCTGATGGTAACCATCTGTAATCGAGATGAGGAGGGGGGGTGCCTGAACTGAGCTGAAGCTTCCAAATGAGAAGACCTAAATTTAAAGCCATCTTCTGCTTTTTATTAGCTGTGTGGCTTTGGGCACATGACGAGCCTCCTTGAGATTCTTCTTATTGTTTAAATAAGATTATTTCAAGTGTTAGTGGCAATATGTGTAAAGTGTATGGGCATTTGGTAGGTATACAAGCGCAGACTCCAGTACCGTAGTCATACTATTTCTGATCAAGGAATCGCTTCTAATGTCTGTCGTGGTTATTTTGTGCATAATTTCTTTACACACATCAAATGTCAACAATCTTCAACTTGTCTTTATTCTTCTACTAGAAGCTTCAAGGTTTTCCTTTTCCAAAAGACCAATTTTATAGAAGTCCAAGGTGTCTTTCCTCCAAGGAATGTCATCCAGATTGGGCTAATGGAAATTATATGCATTCTTACAGTAATCCAAATAGCACACATCCGGGAAAAAAAATTCTCCCAATTAATTTCCTAGAGCAGAGCATACGTTTAAGTCACACTTCCCCAACCACAAAAACGTTCCTATCTCTTGACTCGGGAATTCCACAATTGGCAATTTATCCTAGCTTTAAACCCAAAGATGTTTATCACAGTGTTACCTACTATTGAACACAACTGGAAGCAAACGGAATGTCCAACCTCATGAGAATGTTTTCGTAAATTCTGATAATACATTTGGGAGTGAGGGAAGGGTGGAAATCAGAGAGAAACATCACATAGAGGGCACTCAGGACTATGAACACCTAACAAAAACGCATGGAGAAAGAAAACTAAAAGGAAATATAGCAAAATGTGAACAGGGGCTTTCTCTGGATGGTGGGGGCATAGGTGAATTTTTTTTTTCTTTTTCAAAATGCTTTACAATGGGAAAGTCATACGCTATGGTTTTTATTTTTAATTTTGGAAAGACACACTAACCGTAAAATTTACCATCCTAACCATTGTCAAGTACACGGTCCAGTGGCATTCAGTACATTCCCATTGTTGTGCATTACTGTTCGTCTCCAGGACTTTTTTTATCTTGCAGAATTGAAACTCCACACCCATTAGACCATAATCCCCCATTCCCTCGCCCATGGCAACTACCAGTTCTGTTTTGTGTTTCCTTAAGTTTGACTATCCTAGGTACCTCGCCTAAGGGAAGTCATACAGTATTTTAGGACTGCCTTATTCTGTCCTAACATCATGTCCTCAAGGTCCATCCAAGTTGTCAGAATGCATCAGAATTTCCTTCCCTTTTAAGACTGAATAATATTCCATTGTATGTGTATAGACCACACTTTGTTTATCATTCATCTGTCCGTGGGTATTTGGGTTGGTTCTTCCTTTCGGCTATTGTGAATAATGCTGTTATGAACATGAGTGTATAAATACATTATATTTTAAAGGGGTTTTTCCCCCCTAAACGGGTTCTTCCTTTCTATGTCGCACCACGTGGTTACATCATACCCTAGACTGGATTTAACTGTGACTCCATGCAGAGCATTAGTTCAAATGAAATCGTGTTGGTGGGCAGTCTGACTGCCGGGGGTAAATAACCGCCTGAGCTATTCCTCAGAAAATAATGCATCGTTTTCTGTTGTTCCGATTGCCATTACAGGACAAATGCCTTAGTTTCAACTTTCCAGCCTGGATCGCCCACACACTTCTACCGCCTGCTTCTGACATTGAACTTCTCCTGACACCCTGCTCTGAGAAGACTACCAAAAAAAAAAGAAGAAGAAGAAGAAGAAGAACCCCCCCAGCCATCTCTCTTCTTCTTACTAACAATTTGGTAATGAAGTATTGATTTCCACTTCTCTGCTTATGGACGGTATTAGATTTTCATTGATAAACTGCAAGGAGGCAGTCTCGTCTCCACGGTCCCCTTTTCACTGTCATGAGGAAACAAAGTGCCACTGAAGAAAAATAATGACTGAGAACATTGATGTACTTATTTCGTCGGTCTGAAACACTTGACAGGAAAGGGTGGGGAGGGGGGTAGCAGTCTTCATAGGTTAACGTCCAAGCGAGCTGCACGAGATGCAGACCCTTGGAAGCTTACTTTTCATGGTAATGTTCATTTCCTATTTATAACCCCTCTGGGAACGTTTGTCTAAAGGAAATGTTTCTGTTCAGAGCAACAATTACGGTTGCACCTGGATTGCCCAGTCCTGCCCCTGCACCAGGGAGCCATTAATCACCGCAAAGTGGAAGAATTATTAAGTTAGACCAGACTTTGAGCCAAGAAAACCTCCGAACAATGTTCATCTTCTGTGAGAGTTGTTCAAACAGTTAGGCTTAACCATATTGCTGCCAAAGACTTTTCCCCAAGCAGTGGTGGGCATCCTTTTTTAATTGTTATCTTTGTTGGTTACACAAAATGGTTTTAAGCACGCATAGGAGACCTGCAAGGTGGCAGCGTTGGGGAAATTGGTGAGATGCAGGATCTGAAGGAGAGCAAGAAGATGGGTCACAGCAGCTGTCTGCAGGACCTGTTGTTTACGGACTCGGAAACACAGCGTAGCCTAAACAGCAACAGGAAGCATGAAATAGGGTGTCCGTTTCAAATGTGTTCCCGCAACTTTTTTCATTAAAACTTTGAGGGCCCAATTTTAATTTGTGGAATATTCCCGTTAATAATGAGATCTAATTAAGACATCCATTAAAAGCCCGTTAAAGTTAATTTAACGTAAAAATTCCAATAGAGCTGTATTAGATTTTCTCCATTAAATTAACGTTATGGATTTTTAACGGATGTCTTAATTATACATTATTATTAACGGGAATACTGTATTACACAGATTAAAATCAGGTCCTAAGTCAACTTGGAAAAGCGAAGAGCATGTTTTAATATTAAAAGTCTCGCATACCTAGTGCACAGTTTCGAAATTCAGGGGTCCTCTGTTTACTCTAGTTGAGCATTTTCTATACAACTGAAAGCAATCTATACATAGATAAATCTATCGCTACATTTAAACAATGAATCTCCTTATCCTCAAAGGACAAATAAAGTCTGATTGTGTTAGAAACTGCTACGCAGCTATAGGCGAAATATTTAAACTATTCTAGGTACAACACTAGGAACTAGATGATTCTGAAACAAACAAACAAAATCCAATTTTCTTCTTGTTGTTGTTGCTTTAATTAGCAAGGTTATCGCACACGCACACACACAAAAATCTCAAACCAACAATCCAGATGTCCTCTCCACCTTTTCTCCTAGACGCTGCCTGTTGAAATTGCTTTGGAAATTTTGACATGATCCCTAAATTCAACATTGGGATTAAAAAAAAAAAACTTCTTATTTACCTCCTAGGGAAAGTGTTGGCCTTATGCCACATATAATGGCAAATTGCTTTTTTTATGGCGTGCATAACCTAGATGGGAAAAAATATGGCGCTTCGGGGAAGGAGGGAAAAAGTAAATGAAGTTCCAGGAATGTCATTCTGAAGTAATGAGGCATGGACAGAAAATATACCCCTCACATCATCGGATTGAGATGGCAGTCGAAATAGCTTCATTGAAGTGTCAGTACTCATCCATCAATCAATCACCCACAAGGAAAAATAGCAACAGTACAACGGGGCGGCTTTTATGGGATTTACTCATGGGCACGGGGAATAGCGGCTCAAACGTAGTTCTGACATGAAAAGCAAGGTGCTGATATTATTTTTTATGATGGGAGGATCATAAAGTGAATTGAGAACAGCGAGGTCTGTCTTTGCTTAACCTATTCAACCAGAAATGAATGGAGCTCAACTGGAAAGGGACAGTCTTTGCACGGGTTAAGATTGAAGGGTGGACTCCACAGAACCCTGTCCTTCGACAGTGAAATTCTATTAAAGGGAAATCAATGCATTAGCATTGGGGTTCCTGACGCTGGTAAAAATCGCCTGCTCCAACCCCAGGGTTATTAGATCCAGTGACGTAATCCAGAGCCTGTTGCTACCCTTCAAAAGCAGATTCTTGAGAGCCCTTGCTCTACCGGGGCGGCGGGGGGGGAACAATACAATTCTCAACTCCCTGGAAAGTGTTTTGCTTCTAAGAGAGAAAAAATAAATCGTCTGCTTCAACATCTAATCTAAATGGTTTCGTTAGCGCACTTTCTACAGGGGGCAGTGGGGTGGGGTGGGAGGCGAGAGACAAAAATATTGATAAATTTGGGAAGATTCATACATTGTCACTTGGTAACTGTAAATGTCACTGCTGAGGGGTGGCTGCTGATGTAGGAAACAAGATCCGGCTCACGCTGTGAGATAAACACAGCTCTGAGGATATTTCTAGAGACCAGGCCTGTCTTTCATTTGGCAAGCTCTAGGAGGCTTCTAGAAACTTCTTTCTGGAGGGAAAACTAACATGAGCTTAGAAGAATGTGTGTATCTGTTTTCAGACCACTCTCTTCCTGTCTCTGAATACACGTAGTCCTGATATATTGGAACTTTAGAAATGGAAAGGCACGGGACGTGCAAATGCCGTGCAAATTGCACTCGCGTCTCTCCATTCCACCACCAACCCTGGGTATTGGTGAACGTGAGAACTTGCCTTTCCTTCCTCATCCCTCCTTCTAGCTAAGACCACCAAACAGCTGCAAACTGAAATATCCACTGGAAAAGAGTGTACATAGATCCTTAAGCTTTATGTATTTGGCCCCATTTCATAGTTCAGCAAATTCCCCAAATACACACCACGTTACAAAGCACCGGGGAACGAGGCAGATTGGGAAACAACTTATTCGGCAAATTCATCCCACAAATACTGGGGGGGCCCCGCTGTGTGCACGGCACTGTTGGAGGTGCCATGGGGTACAGCAGTTCACGGCGCAGACATCCGGTCCTGCCGTGCTTTCACGGCTCCCCGTGGCCGCGGACACCAGACGCCTCGGGGAGAAGCTAGCAGCAGGCCCAGCTCCCCTGTGTCATTTGTGTTTTGTTCCTGGTTTTCAAAATCACAGTATTTCAGAATGGGGAATTCTCCTTCCAAAAGGCGTACAGCAAGGAAAGAGCTTAAAAATAGGTCAAGGCCTAAATGTGGACTATAATCACAGAGTATATTGGATAGCCCGGACAGTCCCCGCAGAATTTCTCTAAGGTCACAAATAGATTTCTAAAAACTCACACACACACACACACCCCAACGTGCCTGCTTGGTGGTTGGAGTTTTGCATTGTTAATGTCGCAGGCACACGCCGCTGAACTCAGTTGGAATGCAGAAAACAAACCAATGAAATGACCTATTTGGGAAGCATTTCCGTAACTCTGGGTAAGCGGTGAGGAGGTGCGTATATATCTGAATTCACTGAGGTGTCCAGGGTCTACACAGTGACCCAGTCAGAGTCTATGATTTTCCGAAACGTTTCACAGTAAATCCAAAGATTACAAGGCCTTAAGAGGTACATGCATTCAGTTGGTTTGCCATCTGTCACCTCATCGGTTATTTGACTGTGGTCAAGTCTTTTTCATCGGGTTTCATTTTTTAACCTTATTAGACGTTTTTGTTTTTTTAAAAAAATAACATTAAAAATGTCCTTTTCACAGTATCCTCTCCTCTCTACAGGCATAAAAGTGTGTGGATGAATGCTAATGTAGTAATAATCATGATGAAATCACCAAATTCTACTCCTGAAACCAATACAACCCTGTATGTTAACTTGAATTTAAAGTTTTAAAAATAAATAAATAAGTGAGAAATCTCAAAGGCTTTAAACACACACCTACACATACGCCGGTCTAAAGAGCAATAAAAGCAGTATCTATTTGGAACAAGCATTAGGCCAGGAAAAAAAAAGAACACAACTGAACTTTCGGTTTATTTTTTTCCCCTGTGAGATGTTAAAATGCTAATTTCATTTTCTCCCTTCCTATATGTGGCACTTTCTCGAAATATCCATGAAATACTTTTAGACAAAGATTGAGCAGGAGAACAAGATACAAATTTCCATCCCCCCAGACAGAGAGACGTGTTTCCATTGTAGGGAAGGATTAAACATTTTGAAACTTGTGAATCATCTTGAGAATTTCAACAGGGGGATTTTACCTCTTCATCCAAAGTAAAAGCCACTTATCTCCTTTGGTTTCCTGTGACAGATTCAGAGGCATAGTCAGATATACAATTTCCAGGCTCTGGTTAATCTTCTTCCAATAGTTACGAACAATGGGCTAACGGGCGTGGGTGTTTCTCCAAAAATTATTCATGCGCAAGGCAGCCCAAAGCTTCAGGGAAAACTAGAAATGGTTTATGGATTAGAATAGGACTGTTTTAAAATGCTGGTACCAGGTGGGATGCTATTTCTGCAACAGGACTCTGCCCTTTTCCTTTGGAAAAATATATCCCAAGTAAAATGGCTCTTCCAAGGAAAGGCCCCTTGATCTGAAACCTTTCAGCACACAAATGAGTTTACCAATAGCCATATGATAATCATTAAGGCCTTTTAACAAACGATCTGTTTGTAAAAGCCAGATTAAATTCTCAGAGCCCTTTCTACAATGTTTATTTGCTTAAAACCCGCTTCTGGAAGTACAAATAATAACTCTTCTATGAAAACCCCGAGGAGAAGTTGAAAAAACTCGAAGAAACGCATTACGTTAAAAAAGACAAAACCTACCACTCCCCTCAACCACTCTGGAAAATGAATTTCAGTGTGTGCACTGAATTATCTTGAACCTGAAGCCCGTGTTTGGGTATCAGTCCCCAGGTAGAGGCTTATATTTAGAGAACTTGCACAATCATACGATTATATCGCAAAGGTGAAGACTTTGTACAGTAATATTTTCACTTTTTAAATGACCCATATAACATTCAGGAATTATAAATGTGTACGTATGTTTTTTAAATACGCAAAGTTCAACCGGTCTTCAGAGAAGAAGGAAAAACGGTTCCCGTCCTGTAGTGAGACAGATAAATACAACCGAAACACTGCAGTTTTGCAATACAATATTTTGGCTTCGAACACAGCAGATTTAGAATGTACAGTGCGAGCCCAAAAAAGCTGACACACGAAACAATCCTCATTTGGCTCAGGGTTCTTAAATATCATGACCTCTCCGGATACACTATCCTTTTTGGTCTCTAATATACTTAAACCCTCCTGATCACGCCTGACTTTGATTCCTAACAGCCAGGAACGGTCAGCGTGAATCATAAACTTCCAAACCCCTTTAAATTCAAAACGGTAGTGGGTTCCTACACAGTCTGTTTAACGATCAACCAGCTCTTCCACTGCAGAACCCATCTAGCTTTCTAGGGAATCTGGGATCCACCATGTTTACGTGACACATTTGCCCCCTTGTGTTAATTCTAGATTTTTTTTTCTTTTTAGAAAAGGCAGTGGGAAGGTAGGGAGGAGGGAGTTGGAAGAGTTACATTCATCCTTGCTCCGAAGGGAAGTGTCTAGTTGCCAGCGAAGGAAGGCAAACACATTTTTATATTAGGAAAGCAGACTAGTCATTTTCAAAGAAAAATGACTACAACCACACCTGTAGAATGTTTTTGTGCAAATGCACTAATTTTCTATCGCCTGCATGCTGTAAATAATCCACTTACTTGCCTGTATACTAGGAAGAAAAGCCAGGCTGTTTTCCTTGAGAACAATGCAGCTTGGATGGCTGGGAACATAAGCCTTCCGTACATTTTTATACTGTACATATTTGTATATGCTAACTATACCTCCATGTATGAACACAGATTTTGTTATATTTGCCTGTTTTCGTTTCCTACCAAACTGGCCCACAATGGGGATTCTTTTGTATAGGAAAAATATGCTTGTAATTTTTTTCCCGGTCATTCTCTCAATAGCTTATGAAAGAATTAGACTTGAGCTTACAAAGAAATTATAAGAACCATGTTTGTCTGTCTGCATGAGTCCCGTCCAACCGCTGGGTCTAGGGAGGAACCCACGTCCTAATTCTGAGTTTTCCTTTAAAGGCATGCTTTACCCCTTGGGAAAACCGCAAACTCATCTATGTAGAATTATCCTCTTTGTATTTTATCTAATAGTGCCTGAAAATTTTTTTAATGTCTTCTTAGAGGAAGAATTCATAATTGTCGAAATTTGAAACATTAGCTTAATTTTGTTTTTATGACCTCGCAATTCTTCTCCTTATTTATTCGGTTGCTGTTGTAATGGGGCCCCAGGCCATTCCTGACATCGGCGTGTTCTTCTTCTGCATTAAGGATGTTTTTAAAATTACAGAGATTATTGAGCCAACAGGCTGTTTTAATCAAAACCATGTTTCACTTGTTTTTGATGATTATAAATTGTCTTTGTGATGAAAAAAAAAAGTTTTCTGCTAGGAAAATTATACCACCCTGTGGCCAAACTAATTCATCACAGATAGGCAGACATCTGTGGCCACTTCCCGGGATCTCGAAAATGCTTCCCTTGGCTGCCCACACTTTCTTTTACTGCCCATGTCCTGAATTCTAGGGCTCAACACTCACTATTTGCTGATTTCCAAAGGCTTGGCCAAGTTGTCACGGCCCAACGACAACGACCCAGCTGGAAAACACGGCTTTCCAGCCTGAAAAAAAAATGCAGGGATTTTCAGAAAAGGTGCTCCTGCCTTTGTCCCTTGGTGCCACCATCCTGTCACCTCTCCTAATTATAAACAATCTGGTCTTGATATCCCATATAACTTAAATGGGGTCAAAAGGAACATTCAGATCAGCCCCTCGCTGAATAAAAATCACTTCTTTTAGGTGCATTTAAGATGCATTCCTGGGGGTGATGCTGCAGCGTTGAAATTATCTCTATGAGGAGAGACCTTTTTTTAATACAGTTTTACCACTAGAAATAAATTCTGATGGTGGAGATTAAGAAAACTCTTAAATTATATCACAGAAGCCATTATTTTTTACATCTCAAGAGTTGGGTTTTTTTTTTTTAAGAAAATCATTCTACTTTGAGAACTGCAATTAAAGCCCTAAATAACAAATATGATGACATTTAGCAGTTCTGAAAAAAGTGATGACCCTCGCCAAGGTCATACGGACCCCCTCGTTTCCATCAAACAGATTTCTATAAGTGTATTATTTGCATTTTTAAATATGAGAACGCTTTCCTTTGGGAAAAAAATGGCTTTTTTTCCCACGAAAATAGACTCTTTCCAAACTGAAACTTTATGGTAATTTGCATCAGGAAACCCAACAGCCAACATTGAGCACTTGGGTGTGTCCCATTATGACTTCGCTGGAGGCTGTCCGCCGTTCTAATGCTGCAGACCCCGAACCACCTTGTGAAACCCAGCTGACACCGTAGAACCCAAGACATGCTTTTCAACGCCTTTCGCTTTTTGCAAATGGCTTCCTTTCCGTCAACGCCGACTTCCGCTTTGGCCAAAGGAGAAATGACAAGAGAGAAGAAGATGAGAAAGAAAAACACACACACACACAGATGCACTTAAAACATGAAAAGAATTATTTATATGATAAAAATATATTTAGATTTTCAAAGCACAAGACTGAATAGAAGTGCTCTTTTTATGCTTTGTGAAGATGTTACTGTTAAATGTCTTTCTACATCAGGCTTAATAAATCTGTAATGACATTTGATGGATTGATTTCTGCCTATGTGCATTTTTTAAAGATGGCAAGAGAGGAGAGAGGCAAGGGGGAAGGAAAGGAGGGAGCGGAGGAACAGCACTGGCCCCCAGGGAGGCCAAGGGAGGAAATTATTGGTGGGCCTCTCTCTTGCTTAGACCTACTGACTGGCTTCCAATATCTACCCTCATCCCCAACAGACTCTTTGTTGTTGTTGCTGTTTTACAAATGCCAGCACCCTTGCTTGGTTTCTGGGCTGCCTTTGCATGCTCTCAAGTCTGGTCAGCTCGTGCCCGAGTAATTTATGATGTAATCTCCATGGAGGCAGGAGGCGGCTGCCTCACAAATTCAAGGATGAAGGCAGAAGGCAAACATGATTGAGATGTCCCGGCCGACTCCACCGCAGAGCAATAGCCCCGCTCAACACTCAGTTTCCCTAAGTCCTCCCTGTATTTCCTTCGGCGATATGTCGAGGATGCCTCACCGGAAATGATTTGTTGTCTGCGCACAGCCAGGCTCGCGGCCTCCATGTCGCGTGACTACATGAGACTCGTGCTCATTAAATGATGATGACTATCCTATCATCTGTTAGCTCCACTTCACTGCCTTGGCCCCATGTCTGAGCCATAAAATATGAGAGCCCAGTGAGAGAAGCAAGACAGGTAAGGAAAGGGGGGAAGCAACGAAGGAAGGGTGTTAGGGTAAGCAGTTTGGACCAAACCAAAGAATTCTTAGTCTTCATTCACTTCATGAGTATTTATTGAGCACCTATTATATGCTACATCTGAGGGTTACACTGATAGTTGTGGTGATGGTCAGGAGAGCAGAGTCCAGAGTCAAACTGTGTCAAGAATCTGGGCTCTGTTATCTATGTGTTATCCCTGTGATCAATGGCAAGATCAAAGGAAGAACAGAACATTATGACAGGATGTGGGCGGGGTCTCTAGTGGCTTTTAGGTGGCCCCCGGCCAAGCTGAGAAGCCATGGAGGATTCTTGAAGAATTGATACTGAGCCTAAAGGTAGTTTCTCAAGGAGCATTAGAAGACCCAAAAGAATACAAGAATACAAGAATATGTCTCTGAACTTCTCCCTTCCTCCATCCAAACCACTGACAGGCCCTCTTGTTTCTAACTTCAAAATACAACTCAAGTCTGTTCACTTTATGTCATCCTAGATTTCTGTGTTGGCCTTCTAACTGGTCCTTAAGGCCTCTGTCCTCAAATCTACGCTCTACCCCACAGCTGGAGTGATCTTTTAATAAAGCAAAACAGCCCATGCCATTCTGCTCCTCAAGAACAGAGATGGGCACACGTTTTCTTTGAAGAGTCCAATAGTAAATAGGCTTGGCTTTGTGGGCCATGTGGTCTCCGACCCAACAACTTAACTGTTACCGTAGTGAAAAGCAGCCATGGACAATAGTTAGTCGAATGGGCATGGCTATGTTCCAATGAAACTTTATTTACAAAAACAGGCAACAGGCTGGAGTTGGCCCACGGGCTACAGTTTGCAGATCCCTGCTCCAGACCCTCCAACACCCAGGATTTCCTATGGAAACAGGCCTTCAGATGAAATGTGAGGATAAATAGTTTATCTGAGAGATGAATCCAAGACACACCAAGAGGGGAGTGGGAAAGGGAAACGGGAGATGAAAAGGTATCAATAAGATAAGGGGGCTTTAAGAACGATGACCACCATGAGCAATGGACCCAACCCCACTGGAAACTCTGGGAGCCAGGACAGAACATTCCTCAGTCATTCTGCCTACTGAGTGGGGAACTGGGGTATTTATACACCACCTTTGCTCAGTTATTAGTGCAGAGCTGCTGCAAGGTAGACGGGAGGGTGGGGAAGGGGGGTGGGGGACAGGCTTTAACTCCCCGAAACTTCCAATGCACCCAAAGGTTGGAAGAGGTAGACTTCAGTGACCAGAGGACACTCCAAGTCACAGAAAATACGGAAATAGAGATGAATGGCACGCAGGGAAGGACTGATGCCCAGGGACACAGGCAGGCTCCTGTCACAGGCCATCTCGCTTAGAATAAAATCCAAACTCCTCCCCAGCCCCGCCGGATCTGTCTCCTGCCTGCCTCCCTGACCTCATCTTCCCCTTGTGCACCCCGCTTGGGCCACACTGCCTTCCAACGGTGCCTAAAAGACACCACACTGTTTCCTTTGGCGGGAGGTGCCGTCCTGCTGAGCTTTACATCCCCAGGTATCTCAGCACTGATACTGTATCCTCTGAAAGTCGCTCTCTGAGCCCCCGTCCAGAGCACCCTCTTTTTATCCAGAGCCCCGATCACGCACTGCTGTCGTGTTCATTTGCACAATGTCAATTTCCCCCACAGGCCACACATGAGGGCAGAAATAAGCATCTGTATTATTCACGTATTCCCAGCTCCAGGTGTAGTGCCTGGGGACACAGTGGGTGTCCCCAAAATATTTGTTAAGTAAATAAATGCTTGTTTCCCTGGAGATCTGGGAACGCCCCAGTCACTCTCTCTGAAATACTGCCTCCCTTACCCCATCCGCTCACTGCCTGACCTTCCAAGTTCCACCTCTTCCATTCTACCCCGGGCAGTGAAGCATTTCTTACGGATTTGGGGGCATTTTGATGTAGATCTGTAATCTACTAGATCTTGGAACATGCTATTGAGCTATCCCACCCTGCTTGACAGTCCGGGGCCTCAGTGAGCTTGACCTGAGTTATCGGGTGTGGTCTCAATGAAGAGCAAGGAGAGGAGGAAGTCAGGAGTGTAAGAGCCTAAGTGAGTGTGTTGGTTCTAGGGCCAGAGGACTCTATAGCCACTTGGACTCACGAGTCCAAGAGCCGAAGCCCGACCCGGGCAAGTCCTGAGAAGGGCAAAACACAGCTCCCAAGGTAAGAGGGGTCAGGCTGGATGAACTGGGGTCCTTCGACAGTCCTGAACATATCCAATTTGTCACACATCTTGCACAGTGCATATCTGAATGCATATTCAACAAACTGGCCATTTAAAAGCACCACAGTCCCGGAGTGCCTGACTGGTTCAGTCAACAGGGCCTGTGATTCTTGATCTAGGGGTTGTGAGATCAGACCTCATGTGGGGTATAGAGATTACTTATAAAGAAAATCTTAGAAAAATAAAATAAAATAATAAAAATTTTTACAATGTGAAAATACTTAGGGCTCCCGGGTATTGATCTCTTGATCTCGGCTCAGGTCATGATCTCAGGTTTCATGAGTTCAAGCCCCACATTGGGCTCTGCGCTGATGGTGGGGAGCCTGCTTGGGATTCTGTCTCTCCTTTTTTCTCTGCCCCCTCCTCCACTTGCATGCTCTCTCTCTCTTTCTCTCTCTCTCTCAAAATAAATAGATAAATTTTTTAATTAAATAAAATAAAAATAAATGAATAAAATAAAAAATAAAATAATGAAAACACTATAGTCCCATTGATTTTACTAAGTGCATGCACTGTCTTTTCAAAATTAAAAAATAAATAAAGATGATAGAGTAGCAAAACTAGAAGATGAAGGAATGTACCTACTAGGCATGAAAATATACTATAAAGGTATAATAATTTTAAAATGCTGACTGGCACAAGGTTGAACAAACAACACAATGAAAAATAAAATAATGCCCAGGAATATATTTAATGTTTAAATAAGAATTTAGCATATTATAAGTAGAACTTTTAATTTGTAAAGAAAAAAGTGCGTTAAGGGCTCCTGGGTGGCTCAGTTGGTTGGACATCCGACTTCGGCTCAGGTCATGATCTCTGGTTCGTTGATTGGAGTCTCACGTTGGGCTCTGTGCTGACAGCTCAGAGCCTGGAGCCTGCTTCCGATTCTGTGTCTCCCTCTCTCTCTGCCCTTCCCCTGCTCACACCCTGTCTCTCTCTCTCAAAAATAAATACATTTTTTAAGTGCATTAACAACCAATAAAATGGTGCATAATTGGCAAATTTCTCAGGAAAACAAGTGAGTTAAATATCTATCTCACACTATTTATTAAATTATATTTCTGATGAATTAAAGAATTAAATCTAGAAGTGAAATTCCAAAACTAAAAGAAAATACAAGTCTATACTTACTGATATCAGACAGGGAAGTTGTTTCCAGATAGAAATGCTAAAGACGAAGTTATAGACATTCCAGAAGCAGGGAGAAAAACACCATATATACAATAAAAAGTCACAAATAGAGGGGAAATTATTTGAATTAATGTATGGTTAATGGCTTTGGCATAATTAATGATGTGAAGAGTGTTTATATATCTCTAAGAAAATAATTAATATCCAAATAGAAAAGTTTTGGCAAAATTCATGAACCAACATCATGCAAATAAAGAAATATAAATTCTCAATGAACACTTAATACAATATTAAGTGGGGCGCCGGGAGGGGTTCAGTCAGTTGAGCGTCCGACTTCAGCTCAGGTCATGATCTCACGGTTCGTGGGTTTGAGCCCCGTGTCAGGCTCTGTGCTGACAGCTCGGAGCCTGGAGCCTGCTTTGGATTCTGTGTCTCCGTCTGCCCCTCCCCCACTCATGCTCTGTTTCTGTCTCAATAATAAATAAACATAAAAAAAATTTTTTTAAATACAATATCAAGTAACAGTAATAACCAAAGAGACATATATTAAAACAAGGAGAAATCATTTGCACTTAGTCAACTGACAAAAATAAACATAATGTCTCCATTGTGGGAGAGAGCTCAAGGAAGAGATATATACACACCTTGCTGCTGGGAGCAAAATGGGTAAGAACTTTCCAGAACATGATAAAGCAGGATCTGTCAATTTCTCTAAAATGTGCATGCCCTTGGATTAATTACTCTTCTAAAGAGTTTTCCTCTGAAAATAAGTGAAGCAGTACAGAGATTTATTTAATAAGAATGTCCAGTCATAACATTGTTTATAGTTGTGACAAATTAGAAAGAACCCTTGTTCTTAGGTGGAATTAAAGGAATTATGGTGTACCTATGTGGTAGGAAAATACACAATCACAACAGTTTATGAAAAATCAAAGCCACAGGCTGGTTCAGGAGGTAAGCTTGAAAGTCAACACTCTGTCTTGCCAACAAGCAAAAAGCTAAACAGACTGAAAAAATCAACAGTTCTGTTTGGATCCATAAAAGAAGAGAAGACACCGGGCAAACCTCTACTCTTAAGGTTGGAGGAACAGACACAAATCCAGGGAATAGGGGCCTAACAGAGAGGAGACTCGGGTCAGAAACCATTGTGGGAACCAGTGTGGGGACAGGATAACTGAACTGTAGAAAGAAGTTTCTGGAGGCTCAGTGCGGACAACTCGGACAGTTAAAAACCCTCGGAGGACATAGCCACGGAGGGGCCCTCACAATGCGGGATTTACCTCCAGGATCTCGTTAAGATTCCCACAGTAAGTATCGGAGGATAATCTCGAGCTTTCTGCAGAGGAAAGGAGCAAAAAGAACCAATTAAAAATACACCATGGGGGGGGGTGTCTGGGGGGCTTAGCTGGTTGAGCATCAGACTTCGGCTCAGGTCACAATCTCACGGTTTGTGGGTTCAAGCCCTGCGTCGGGCTCTGTGCTGACAGCTCAGAGCCTGGAGCCTGTCTTCGGATTCTGTGTCTCCCTCTCTCTCTGTCCCTCCCCTGCTTGCTCTGTCTCTCTCTGTCTCTCAAAAATAAATAAATAAATATTTAAAAAAATTTTTAAATACACCATGTAGTGCCTGGGTGGCTCATTTGGTTGGGTATCAGACTTCGGCTCAAATCACGTTCTCAGAGTTGGTGAATTTGAGCACCATGTCAGGGTTGCAGCTGTCAGTGCGGAGCCTGTTTCAGATCCTCTGTCTCCCTCTCTCAGACCCTCCCCTACTTGTGCTCTCTCTCTCTCTCAAAAGTAAAAAAAACATTTTTTTAATAATTAAAATAACAAAAACTAAAAATACACCAGAGGACTCTGTTCTTCTTAACAAGGCCTGCCCTCAAGACAGACTGGTTAGCCAGAGTCTAACCTGTTGGGTTACTCTCAGAACCTAATGGACCTGAGGAAGAGAAACACCCAGCCCCCAGCTGCCCAAGCCTCCCTACCCCACCTAAGATGGCAGAGGGCAGGGGGAGACTGGGAAATTCTTGTGAAGTTTACAGCCCAGAGGCAGAGGCTCCCCCAAACACTGACACCTAAAAGTAGGTAGGCCTGTCCTCCTCCCCACACCTCACCACCACATTGCTAATGCCCTATTGACCGAAGTTCCTTTTACCCAGTACATCATGTCTGGCTATTAAGAAAAAATCATAAGCCACCTCAAAAGGCAAAAAAAAAAAAAAAATTCAATTTTAAGAGACAGAGAAAGCATCAGAACCAGATAGAGCAGGAATGTCAAAATTATCAGATCATGATTAACGTGGCAAGGGCTCTACGGGATAAAGTAGACACCGTGCAGGAACACACGGGCAACATAAGCGGAGAGATGGGAATCCTGAGGAAGAACTATGCTAGAGATTAAAAGAAAAAAAGAAAAACACTGTAACCGAAATGAATAGTGTCTTTGATGGGCTTATTAGTAGACTGAACACAGAATCTCTGAGCTGGAGAATAAACATATCAAAAGAATCCCTAAAACCTGAAAAGCAAAGAAACAAAGACTGAAAAAAGGGAAAACAAAACAAAATATCTACAGTCTGTGAGTCGACCACAAAAGGCACAACGCACGGGTAATGGGAGTACAAGAGGGAGGAGAAAGACAGGAAAGAGCAGAGGAAATATTTGAAACTGTAGTGACTGAGAATTTTCTCTACTTAATGTCAGGCACCAAATTACAGATCCAGGAAGTCTAAGAAAGAGGATAAATGCCAAAAGAAAAAAAAAAAACCCAGAAAAAACAAAAACTAGGTATGGTATCTTCAAACTACAGAAAATCAAAGATAAAAAAATAATAATGAAGGAAGCTGGAGGAAAAAAAAACACTTTACCTCAAAGTGAACAAAGAATTGCTTCCAACTTTCCTTCATAAACCATGCAGTCAAGAAGAGTGGAGTATTTAAAGTGTTGAGAGGAAAAAAGCCCACCAACCTAGAATTCTGTACCATGATAAATTATCCTTCTGAGTGAGGGAGGAATACAGATTTCCTCAGACAAACAAAAATTGAGGGAATTCACTGCCCCTGGACCTGCCTCGCAAGAAATGTTGAAAGAAGTTCCTTAGAGAAAAGGACATTAATCTAGGTCAGAAAGTCAGATCCACATAAAGAAAGGAAGAACATCAGAGAGAAAGTGAAGGTAAAATTAAAACTTATTTTTCTTATTCTTAATGATTTAGCAGACAAGTTTATTCAAAATAATAATACTCAAAATGTATTTGGTTCTGTATGCTTATGTACACATCACACATAGACACACACACACACACACACACGTGCTTGTATATGAGAAAAATGAATGGTAGCAATGATCAAGGGATGAGAGGGAGGGATCATGGTTATCTCTTTATTATAAGACATTCACACCACTCATGAAGTGCTATAGTGTTACTTGAAAGTGGACTTGAATTATTTGCAAACATATATTGCAAACTCTAGGGCAATCATTTTAAAAAGTATAGAATAATAACTGATATACTGAGAAAGTTGAGAAAATGAAATCATATGAAATACTCACTATGACCACAAAAGACAGAAAAGATGAAAATTGGGGGGAAAAAAACAATAGAAAACAGTAACAGATATGGTGAATATTAATCCACCATTACCAACAATCATTTTGCGTGACAATGGTCTAAATACACCAATTAAAAGACATTGTCAGAGTGAATTAAGAAACATGACCCAACTCTATATTGTTCGTAAGAAACCCACTTTAAGTATAAAAACATCTATAAATTAAAAAGAAGTGGATGGACACCCAAAAAACAAATAACCCAGTGAAGAAATGGGCAGAAGACATAAACAGACACTTCTCCAAAGAGGACATCCAGATGGCCTATAGGCACATGAAACAATGCTCAACATCATTCATCATCAGGGAAACACAAATCAAAACCACACTGAGATACCACCTTATGCCAGTCAGAGTGGCTAAAATGAACAAATCAAGAGACTATAGATGCTGGCGAGGGGGTGGAGAGACGGGCACCTTCCTACACTCTTGTTGGGAATGTAAACTGGTGCAGCCGCTCTGGAAAACAGTGTGGAGGTTCCTCAAAAAACTATCCATAGAACTCCCTTATGACCCAGCAATAGCACTGCTGGGGATTTACCCAAGGGATACAGAAGTGCTGATGCATAGGAGTACATGCACCCCAATGTTCATAGCGGCACTTTCTACAATAGTCAAATCATGGAAAGAACCTAAATGTCCATCACCTGATGAGTGGATCAAGGAGATGTGGTATATATACACAATGGAGTATTACATGGTAATGAGAAAGAATGAAATCTGGCCATTTGTAGGAAACTGGATGGACCTCGAGGGTGTCATGTTAAGCGAAATAAGTCAAGCAGAGAAGGACAGATACCATATGTTTGCACTCATAGGTCTAACAGGAGAACAGGAGAAACCTAATGGAGGACCAGGGGGAGGGAAAGAGGGAAAGAGAGTTGGGGAGAGAGAGGGACACAAAATTTGAGAGACTATTGAATACTGAAAACGAACTGAGGGTTGAAGGGGGAGGGGGGAAAAGAGGTGGTGGTGATGGAGGAGGGCACTTGTGGGGAAGAGCACTGGGTGTTGTATGGAAACTAATTTGACAAAAAACTACTTAAAAATAAATAAATAAATAAATAAATAAATAAATAAATAAATAAAATAAAAAGAAGTGGATGGAGGGCACCTGGGTGGCTCAGTCAGTTAAGCATCTGACTATTGATTTTAGCTTAGGTCAGGTTCTGTGATGGTCATGGAGAGGAGCACTTGTGGGGAAGAGCACTGGGTGTTATATGGAAACCAAATTGGTAATAAACTATTTTTTTAAAAAAATTCTTTCTCTCTTTCCCTCTATTCTCTCTCTCTCTGTCTCTCTCAAAAAATAAAAATTTAAAAAGAAAGGAAGTAGATGGAGAAAAATATACCTAGCATACCAAAATATATGGTGCTAACATTTATCAAGAGAAATCCACAGTAGCTATAAGAATCTCAGACAAAGCAGACTGTAAAGAAAGTTATAAAGGATAAAGAAGGGGACTGTGTAATGATAAAAGGATTAAATTCTCTAAGAACACAACAATTCATAATATATATGCACCACTCAACAGAGCATCAAATTTCATGAGATAAAACTGATAGAAATGCAAGGAGAAATAGCTGAATAGATGAATCCATTATAACTGGATACTTCAACACCTCTCTCTCTCTCTCTCTCTCTCTCTCTCTCTCTCTCTCTCTTTCTCTCTCTCTCTCTCTCTTTCTTAGAAATGATCAGATCAAGCAGACAGAAAATTTGTAAGAATTCACTATAGTCAAACTCAACAACATCATCATTCAACTGAGCACAGTTGATAGCACAGTAGTTATAGACTACTTCATCCAACAATAGCAGAATATATATTTTTCTCAAACTCACATGGAGCATTAGCAATGATAGACCACATTCTGAGACACAAAACATACGGTACCAGATTTAAAAGCATAGAAATCATGCAATGCCTGCTCTAGAAATGAAATAGAAGTAAGCAAGCAATCAGTAACAGAAAGATTGCTAGGAAATCCCAAAATATGTACAGATTAAACAACACACTTCTAAATAACACATCAGTCAAAAAACAAATCTCAAAAGGAATTTTAAAACATTTTGAATTAAATGAAAATGAAAACACAACTTATCAAAATTTGTGGGAGGCAGTGAAAGCAGTACTTAGAGGGAATTTAGAGCATTGAATGAATAATTTAGAAAAGAAGAAAAATCTAAAATAAGAATCTAAGTTACCAATTTAGAAAACTAGAAAAAAATAAATTAAATCTGAAGTAAGCAGAAGAAAAGAAATAATAAGAGTTAAAGCAGAAATGAATGAAATTAAAAGCAGAAAATCCACAGAGAAAATCAATGAAACCAAAGCCGAAAAGATCAATAAAATTGATAAGCCTCTAGCTTACCAAGAGAAAAAAGAGAGATAGAAATTATTAATATCAGAAATAAAAGAGAAAAACATCACTACAGATCCCATGGACATAAAAAGGATAATAAAGGAATACAATGAACAACTGTATGTCCACAGATTTGACAACCTAAATGAAACAGACCAATTGATTCGTTGAAAGTTTCAATCTGACAAAACTCACATAAGATTGGATTGTCTAAATAGACTCTATTTGTTAAGAAATTGAATCAATAATTAATAACTTGCCAAAACAGAAAGCTTGAGGCCCAGATGGATTGACCGGTGAATTCCATCAAATATTTAAGGAAGAAATTATACCAATTCTCTACAATCTCTTTCAAGGAATAGAAACAGAGGAAATCCAACATTATCATTCTATGAGGTCCCATTACCCTAACTCCGAAACAAGAAAAGAAAACTATAGATCAATATCTCTCACTAACATGTATGTAAAAATCCTCAGCAAAATATTAGCAAATCAAATAAAAATATGTAAAATGAATTAGACACCATGACCAAATGAGATTTACCCTAGGTATGGGAGGCTGGTTCAACATTCAAAAAGTAATTAATGTCAGCAAGCTAACAAAGAAAAATCACATATTCATACCAGTAGATTCGAAGAAAGCTCGTGACAAAATCTAACACTCATTCATGATAAATACTCTCAGCAAATTAGGAATAGAAGGGAATTTTCTCAATTTGATAAAGACTACCTTGGGGCGCCTGGGTGGCTCAGTTGGTTAAGCATCCAACTTTGGCTCAGGTCATGATCTCACAGTTCGTGAGTTCAAGCCTCATGTCGGGCTCTGTGCTGTACCCTGCTTCAGATTCTGTGTCTCCCTCTCTCTCTCTCTCTCTCTCTGCCCCTACCCTATGCTCACTCTGTTTCTCTAACTCACTCTCAAAAATAAATAAACATTTTTTAAAAATTTTTTAAAGACTACCTACAAAAACTTGCAGCTGACGTCATACTTAGTGGTGACAAACTTGAGGCTTTCCCTCTAAGATCAGGTACAGGGCAAGGGTGTCCCCACTCATTACCCCTTCTCAACGTCATTCTGAAAGTTCTTGCTAATCCAATAAGACAAGAAACAGAAAGAAGATGTATTCACAGACCGTGAAGGAAGACATCAAACTATAATGTTTACAGATGACATGATTGCCTAGGTAGAAAATCTGAAAGAATTGGCAAAAAACAAAAACTCCTGGACTAATAAGTGATTATAGCAAGGTTGGAGGATCCAAGGTTAACAAGAAAAATTAATGACTTTCCTATGCACCAACACTAAACAAGTGGAATTTGAAATTAAAAACACAATACCATTTACATTAGGACCTCCCAAAAATGAAATACTTAAGTATATCTAACATCTAACATTTTTTTAGGTACATCTAACAAAATACTTAAGGAAAACTATAAAATGATCATTATCCTGAAACAAATATTTTACTTAATTAAAATTTAATTTAAAATAAATAAATTTAAATTTAAATTTAATAATTTAAATTTAAAATAAATAAATAAAATTGATTTAATTTAAACCTATTTAAATTAAATAAATAAAATTAATTTAATTTAAACTTATTTAAATAAAATAAATGCATAAATTAAAGTTTAATTTAATTTAAAAGTGAATGACTTAAACGTATATTAAATAGATTTAAATTAAATAAATAAATAGATAAAGTCAAATCAAATTTAAATTAAATAAATAAATGCATAAATAAATAAAATAAAGTCAAAGAAAAACTAAATAAATGGACAGATGCTCCATCTTTCTGGATGGGAAGACACGATATTTTTAGATGTCACTTCTTCCCAGCTTGATCAAGTCAAATCCCAGTCAAAATCCCACCAAGTTCTTCTGTAGATACTTACAAACTGATTTTAAAGTTTCTATTGAGAGCAAAAGACCCAGAAGAGCCAACACAATTCTGAAGGAGAACAAAGTCAGAGGACTGAAACTATGTAATTTCAGGACTTACTACAGAGCTACAGTAAACAAGACAGTGTGAAAGAACAGACAAATATGTCAATAGAACAAAATAGAGAGCCCAGAAATATAGCCCCGTAAATACAGTGAACTGATCTTTGACAATGAAGAAAAGCTAATGCAATGAACAAAGATAGTCTCTTCAATAAATGACACTGGAAAAAAACAAAAATCCACATGCGAAAAAGTGAATCTAGACAGGCTTTACATGCTTCCTAAAAATTAGCCAAGATGGAGCATACACATGTAAAATGCAAAATTACAAAACACCTAGAGAGTAAAGTGGGGGAAAGATCTAGATGACCTTGGATATGGTGATGACTTTTCAGAGACAACCCCAAAGACATAACCCATGGCAGAAATAATCGATATGCTGGACTCACTACAATTACAAACTGGACTTCACTAAAATTAAAAACTACTCTACAAAAGACAATATCAAGACAATTAGAAGACAAGACACAGTCTGGGAGAAAATATTTGTTGCCCAAAATACACAAAAAACTCTTAAAACTCAGCAATAAGAAAACAAATAACCCAGTTTAAAAAATGGGCCAAAGACCTTAACGTACACTTAACAAAGAAGATATACAGATGGCAAGTGAGAAAATCATCTGTCATCAGGGAATTGCAAATTCAAACAACAATGAGACACCACTACACACTATTAGAATAGCCAGAACATTGACAACACTATTAGAATGTTCTGGAACATTGACAACCACGATGCTGACGAGGATGTGGAGCAGTAGAAACTCTCATACATTGCCGGTGGGAATGCGAAACCACAGAGCCTTTTTGGAAGACAGTTTGATAGAATCATACAAAACTAAACATACGCTATACCATACAATCCAGCAATCATGCTTCTTGGTAGTTAGCCAAAGGAACTGAAAACTTTTGTCTGCACAAAAACCTCTACATGCATATTTATAACAACTTTATTCATGGTTACCAAAACATGGACGCAACCAAAATATCTTTCAGTAGCAAACTGTGGCCCATTCAGACGATCGAATATTATTTGCACAAGAAAGAAACAAGTTATTAAGTCATGAAAAGGCAGGGAGGAATCTTAAATGTGTATTATTAAGTGAAAGGAGCTAATGTGAAAAGGCTACGGGCACCCTTCAAGTTGGTGACATGGTTTCAACTCCCTTTTGTTTCTCAGACCCCCCAAAACCAAAAATAATTACTATCTGGCCTTTTACAAAAAACATTTGTGGGCCCCTGTCACCCTGTCACTAGATTGTAGACTCCTGAGGGCGGATTCACCATTGTGTCCCCAATGTCTAAGACAGCCTATCGTGGCTTACACATCACAGATGCCCAAGAAGGTATCTGTTGAGAGAACCGATGAAGGCATGAATGAGTCCTAGCTAATACCTTGGTGCTTACCTAGTAAGACGTAATGCCGAGAAGTGTCCCCAACCGCCCACAACGCCAGGAGGTGTCGACTCATACCCCATCTTACAGTTGAGAAGATCCAGGTTGCCCCAAGGCACAGACCACTTGACATGGTGGACCTGGGATTCAGATCTAAGTTTGTGACGTGGGAAAGCCACACTCGTGTAAGCTCCTAACATGAGGTTTGGCAAACGGCAGGCCCTGTAAAACGATGGTTTATTACCCTAAAGTCACCATTTGGCCTAAGTTCTGTGATATGAGCAGAAAGTGCCCCAGGACTTCCAAGAGCGGTGAGGTCTGGAGAGCTGTGGGATGATAACAGAGAGACACTTCTCCACCAAAGCAAGTGTAACAGGCTTTGACCTATGAACCTATGACCTATGAACTGATGTCTCATCTGCCCCTAAGTTATCCAACCCCGCCTTGGTCTGCTTCCCAGGCTCCAGAACTAATTTCTTCCTGCCCCAAGGGACATTGAAAGAATTTGGGAAAACATATGATGTCGTAAGATGTAAGAGCAAGCTTCTTGCACCCCAGCTACGCCTGCCCACCCCCATCCCTTGACGGATTGCTTTTAATGACTCCCTATGGCCCTGGTTTCGGTCCATTGGCCTCAGCTGGCCTGAGACCCTGCCTGGACTGGCTCCTGGCATTCTGGGACGCTCACTCCCTCCAGCACATTCTACATTCCAGCCAAACAGGAGTCCCTTCCATTTCAGCATCCTCCAGGCACTGTCTGGCCTCAGGACTCCTGCACACGCTATCACCCCACCTTCTTCCCTGACCTCCGCTAGGAACAGCCCTGCTCTCCAGTTGCACTTGGACCTACCCTTGTACTTGAGATGACATTTACTGCCTGCTTGTCCACCACCACACCAGAGGGTAGGGCTGCCCTGGGCAGACATTCCCCTGCTGCCTGCCCAGCACCGTGGCCCGTGGCCATGGCATGGTGGGCGCTCGGCAAAGATGCGTTTGACACAAATAACAAAGGCCCTGTAATGGCCTCCCTTCCATGTATTCTTGGGTTTACTCTTCACTGCATCATAGAGAGGAAAATCATGTTGTACCTAGGGTAGAGACGAAGACACAGGGACCCAGAAGGGGTGAACATCTTCGAGATCACAGAGCGGTATGAAGTGAGCCTGAGACCCTAGCCTGATTTCAGATCCTGAGCTACTGTGCTATTTCATGTGGCCACCAGCTTGCCTCGGTTTCTTTGCCTGCCTCCTGCTCACCTTTGTTCTCCCATTCATACCAAATATGCAGGTCTTAGATGGAGAGAGCATATATGATATGATATGATATGATATATGGTATGATATGATATATAATAGTATATTGATATATGATATAATATATAATATATAGTATATGCTGTATTAATAATCTTGTATTATCTCTGACATATAGTCTTCATGACACACATTAATACTTCACCATTATTGAGCACTTACTCTGTATCAGGTAGCCGACAGAAATTACCTTTCTTAATCTTTACAATTGCCCTAAAATAAGCATTCTCAACAGGATGATACCACTCCTGAGTGGGCAAAAATTGATTCTTGGGGAGTGAAAAATCTTAGCTATTACAATGCCTCGTGCTCCTCCAAAGCACCACAGTATATAAATAGATACACTGCGCAAGGGTAGTGGTAGAATTTCATGGGGAGGGAGACAATTAGGGAGAAAAAAGCCTAAAAAACTTCTTCAAGGAGGCAATTAAAAAAAAAAGATTGGGGCGCCTGGGTGGCTCAGTCGGTTAGGCTTCTGACGTCAGCTCAGGTCACGATGTCACAGTTTTTGAGTTCAAGCCCCTCGTTGGGCTCTGTGCTGACAGCTTGGAGCCTGGAGCCTGCTTCTGGTTCTATGTCTCTCTCTCTCTCTCTCTCACTCTCTCTGCTCCTTCCCCACTTCTCCCTCTCAGAAATGAATAAACATTAAAAAAAAAAAAAGGGTTGAGTAACACTGCCCTAAAACGTAAATGTCCTCGTTTAGTCCACAGTGCAAGCTCAGAGAGGGGAGCTCACTCACCCCAAGTCACACAGCTAGTAATTTGTATAGCAAAAATGCAAACCCAAGTCTGTCTAATGCCAAACACTAAGCCCCCGCATGAGGTCTGAAAGCCACCTCCAGACATTAGGTCTGCGGTAGCAGCAGGAAGGTTGCAGAAAGTGAGGTCCTCAGACTGCTAGCGACAGCAGCACATGGGAGCTTCTTAGAAACGCGGAATCTCAGGGCGCCTGGGGGGCTCAGTCAGTTGAGCGTCCAGCTTCAGCTCAGGTCATGATCTTGCGGTTCACGGGTTAGAGGCCCTTGTCCGGCTCTGTGCTGACAGCTCAGCCTGGAGCCTGCTTCAGATTCCGTGTCTCCCTCTCCCCCTGACCCTCCCCTGCTTGTGCTGACTCTCTCTCTCAAAAATAAACAAAACGTTAAAAGAACAAAAATGCAGAACCTCAGGCCCTTCCCCAGACCTGCTCTGTGTGAGAAGGCCACACGCCCAGGTGATGGTCTGCACGCTCGACGGCTAAAGGAGCTGGGATTCCCATGGCCACAGATGAATGACCCTGCCCTACCTCGAAGAGCAAAGAGACAAAGGCGCCTATGACTGTCCCCCATCTCGGGTCCCAGGGCCCAGTCAGAAGTTCCCTTGTCAGACTAATTACACTGAAAAGTGTTGTGTGACTTGCCACGTTCCCTGAAAAAGAAAGAAAAATGAAGTTCTCTTTCAGGTTTTCAGGGTAGATAATGTCAAATATTTACAGAGCAAACATCATTCTAGAGGCGTTCCATTCTCTTCCCGCTGATTAGGGCACTGTCAATCACACCCGGATGAGACCCCACCTGTCATCTCGGCTCAACTACGCACACCTGCGATGCCGGGGACACAGAGAGAGGGTTCTGAAGCGGGCCCGGGGAAGGAGGGGCTCCGGGGTCGCACGGGACCCGCCTTTGGGAAACGGGACAGCTGAAGCTGTCGGTTTGGTGAGGTTGCAGATCCAAGGTGGGAGAGAGGCCTTCGGCCTGGCAGAGACTCCCTCATAAACCAAGTTTCAAAGCCCCGAGCACGCGTCAGAGCCACCTGCAGGGCCTGGGAGCGGCCCCCCAGCTGTCCTCAGGCCCACACTTTGAGAACCAGCTCCAACTTTGGCTGCCCTACGTGTGGCCCTTGGACCAGCAGCTTTGGCTCCGCACCCAGAAGCTGGCTCAAAATGCAGAGCCTTGGAACCTACCCCAGCTACTGACTGGAATCCACGATTCAGCAAGATTCACGGAGGGGCGGGTAACAACGCGCTTGCACTGCGGGGAGGCACTGGTCTGGACCTGACCACACGTCAGAGCCATCTGGAGCCGCCATTAAATGCAGATTCTTGGGGCCAGCTCTGGGTTTCAAGCATCAGAATCCTTGAGGGGTATGAGCAAGGAAATAGTATTTTTTTAAGTTTATTTTTGGAGAGAGAGAGCAAAGGGGGGGGGAACAGAGAGAGGGAGAAAGAGGATCCAAGGCAGGCTCCATACTGCCAACACAGAGCCTGACGCAGGGCTCAAACCCACAAACTGTGAGATCATGACCTGAGCCAGAAGACAGAAACTTCACAGACTGAGCCACCCGGGCGCCCCAGGGAAATAGTATTTTTAAGAAAGTGCTCAAGAGAAAGCTCAGGGAGCCCGCACAGCTGGTCTAAGCAGCACTCTCTAAACTATTGGGGTGATTCAACACATACCTATCACCCCGATGTCATCATTTAGCAATGTAGAAACAATATACACATCCTATTATGCTAATTTATTGTGTACATTACAAAGCACTCCAAAATGCTGAAAGCATATTATATATACATACAGATACATATGTGTTTACTTGTATGAAGTATCACTATGTTTCCACCCACCGCCGTAAACCTCTTGCTCAGCCCTCACTGGAGACCATTGGGAGCAGCAGCTGAACGTTCCCTGGGAGACTCCACCAATCACTTTGCTTAAACCCCCTCAATTCGTCTTTACAACACCCTACACGGTTGGAATCATTCTCCCATTTTACAGATGAGAAAGCTGAGGTCCAGGCAGGGGAAGACAGCAGCCCGCGGTCACAAGACTCTCCAGTTGCTGCGTCAGCATTGGAGCCTGCGTCTGACTCTTGTCGGAGCACTCCACCACGATGCTCTTGGCCTGGGGTCTCCACAAACAGGGGTTCTACACAAGGGACTTCCCAAGACCAAGGTCCATTCAGTCAGGGCTCTGAGGCGCTCCCTGCTCCTCCTCCTAAGTGCTCGGTCCTGTGATCGTTGTTAGGGGCACAAAGGTAATTGAGGCTTGATCTCTGCCCTTGAGGATCTCATCGACATATAAATAGGTCATTTCAATCATCACATAATGTGTGCCAAGTACTGAGACCGAGGTGTGTGGGGTGTGCTGAGCAGGGGCCATGAGAAGCCTGTGCACCCCTCTGCTGTCCCCATCGCGACTGCCACACCCTTCCCTCACCTTGACCCCCGCCTGGTTGCGTCATTTCGCCTCTTACGCCTTCCAGTCTTTTATGACCAAGCAGCCAGGGGGTCCTTTCAAAACAAAGGATCAGATCACGTCGCTTGTGCTCAAAACCCTCCAGTGGCCCCCTCGCACTCAAAGTAAAACCCCAGGATCTCACCACGGGCTACCGGAGCCCGCGCCCCATGTCTTCATGGCCTCCCACCTCTAACCACTCGTGGCTCCTTGCCCCTCTTTCCTCACACCCAGGTCATCCCACCACAGGGCCTTTGCACTGATTATTCCTTCTGTCCAGAACACTCTTTCCCCAGCTGTGATGTGTTTGCACACTTTATTTATGTCTCTGTGTGGTTTTTTTTTTATTTTTAAGAGACAGAGACAAAGTGATAGAGAGCAAGCAGGGGAGGGGTGGAGAGAGAGAGGGAGACACAGAATCTGAAGCAGGCTCCAGGCTCTGAGCTGTCAGCACAGAGCCCAATGTGGGGCTGGAACCCACAAAATGAAAGATATCATGACCTGAACCAAAGTCAGACGTTGAACCGACTGAGCCACAGTCACCCCCATTTATGTCTCTGCTTACTGCTACCTTGTTAGCGATGCCTCCCCCCTCCTCTTAACCTGCTTACATTGGTCTTCCAGGACACATCTCCGCCTGATATAATATTATATAGTTATTTGTTTATACTGGTGGTCTGTAACTGGGACCCCCAGGAGACACTGTGAGATGTTTTTATTGTCAGGACGGGGCGGGGTGGTGTTCCTACTGGCATCTAATGAGTAGAGCCAGGGATGCTGCTAAACTTCCTATAGTGCACGGGACAGCCCTACAACAGAGAGTGACCAGCCTCGAACGTCAACAGGGCCGACATTAATGTACACACTGACTGTCGGTATGTAGTTAGGGACAGTGCTTGCCATGGAGCAGACATTCAAGACGGATTTGTTGTATGGGTGTGCAAGGGGATGAGTGGGTGGGATGCATGGATGGATGGATAGATGATGGATGGATGGATGGATGGATGGATAGATGGATGGATGGATGCATGGATGGATGGATGCATGGATGCATGGATGCATGGATGCATGGATGCATGGATGGATGGACAAATGAACAGTGGCTCAGTCAAAGAGCTCAAAAAAATTGTTACTCAGCCCTCACCTCCTCACCTCCAACTTCTATCCATCCTTCAGATCCCAGCTTTTATGAGCCTTGTTTGATTCACTCACACACACACACACACACACACACACACACACACACACAGTGGGCTTCTCTGGACGCACCTCTGACAGCCTTCTACTCTCGCCAGCAGCACTGATCCAGAAGGTGATCATTATTTGTTTGGTTGTCTATTCCATGCTGCCTCCTCCATTCTACTATAAATTCAGTAAGAGAATCATGTCTGCCTGTTCACCAATTAATCCCCAAAGTGCCTGGCAGAATAACCACTCCCTACATTTATTGAACAAATGAAGATAATTTAGGGGAAAGAGCTTTGAAAGATGGCAATAAATATATCCATTCTACAAATGAATTTGTGGATTATTTATTGAAATATTAATTTGTTCAGCCTGAGATATAGACATAGTAGATGTCTCCACTGCTCGCATCCTCTGAAAGTAGCCTGGACCTCAGTGTCTCTTTTCCTCAGGGAAGAGTGAATAGGCCCTTGTTTTCAAATAGAATATGCTAGAAGGATCTTTTTTTTCTTTTATAGTTTATTGTCAAGTTGGTTTCCAGGTAACACCCAGTGCTCTTCCCCCCAAGTGCCCTCCGCCATGCCCATCACCCCCTTTCCTTTCTCCCCCTCCCCCTTCAGCCCTCAGTTTGTTCTCAGTATTCGAGAGTCTCTCATGGTTTACCTCCCTCCTCCCTCCCTCTCCCAGATACTTTCCCCTTCCCCTCCCCCATGGTCCTCTGTTAAGTTTCTCCTGTTACACTTTTAAGTGAAAATAGAAGGATCTTGATTGTCCAGAAAGAGGACCTTCAAGGGCTGGGGGAGGAAAGTGAGGCACCAATGGCCCAGTCCTAGGAACCAAGGCATGGAAGGCAGATGGAGGACTGAATCAACCTATCATCTCCCCCAACCTTCCCCATGGGGGCTGATCATCTAGTAAAAGTGCTGATGTGGAAACATAGTTTTGTGCAGCTAGATGAAAGGTGCCGGGATTGACCACTTTAGCAAAGAGATCCTATGTTCAGACTTGGAATGGGTGAGCCACCTGGCATTGCAGGAGTGAAGATAACTTTGACCAGCAAGTATCTTAGTTTTGATCATAGGTAACCAAGACCAGAGGCCCGTTTCCATGGTTTTCTAGAGCCTTGAAGCTTTGCTTCACTCAAAAGTGGGGGGGAGTCCCCTGTAAGTAAGACAGAGTAGAAACATCCCAAGTGATAAAGCAACAACATCCAACAGAGATACAACGCAAACCGCATATGCATAAGGTTAAATTTTCTAGTAGCCACATTTAATAGCAAAACAGGTGAAATTAAATTTAATAATATATTTCACGTAACCCAATAGATCCAAAATACTATTTCAACATGGAATCAGTTTTAAAAATGTGCTGAAAAATATTTTCCATTCTTCTCTCCTCATTCTAAGTCTAGAAAATCCAGTAAGTGTTATATACTCGGTCTGGACCAACTACACTTCAAGTGCCCCCTCCTTACTGTGACTGGGGACTCCCGAGTCTAACAGCTCAGTTCTGTTGGCTGAGGATTTGTAATATTACTGGGGATCTTTGTCTTTTATGGTGTAGCATCCATTTTCCCCTTTCTACTAATAATTTTGCTGAAATTTGGGGGGGACAGCTCATTCTCCAAATTAGTTACCTATTGCTGGTTGTTAGGTTGAATTGTGTCCTCCAACTCCCAAAAAAAGATACGTTGGAGCCCTAATCCCCAGCACTTGTGAATGCAATCCTCCTTGGAAACAGGGTGTTTGCAGATGTAATCAATTTAAGATGAGGATGGGCCCTAATCCAATGTGACTTGTACCTTTTTAAAAGGGGCAATTTGGACACAGACACAGACGTGGACGCACGGAGGAACGATGATGTAGAGACACAGGGGTGGCCATTTATAGGCCAAGGAATGTCTGAGGCTACCAGAAGCTAGGAGACAGGCCAGAACCAGATCTTTCCCTAGAGCCGTCAGAGCGAGCATGGATGTGCTGACATCTTGATTTTAGACTTCTGGCCTCGGGCGCCATGAGAAAATAACTTCCTGATGTTCTAAACCACCCACTCTCCAGTACTGTGTTATGTCCCCTGCAAAACTAACATCCTACATAACAAATTGTCCCAAAAGTCAGCAACTTAAAACAACAAATGTGTATGATCTCACAGTTCCAGCGGGGCAGGATTCCAGGCTTGGCTGAGCCGGGTCCTCTGGCTTAGGGTCCCTCACAAACTGCAACCAAGGCGTCCGCCAGAGCTGTGGTCTCATCTCAAGGTTCAGAGTGGGCAGGATCCACTTCCTGGTAGAATCAGCGGTGGGGGCAGGGTTGGCTCCACACAGGCTGTTGCACTGAGGGCCTCAGTTCCTCGTTGGCTGTTGGCTGGCGGCCTGTCAGTTCACTGCCACATGGGATTCTCTACAGGGTGTTTCACACATGATAGTTTTTCCATCGCAGCAAGCAGACAAGAAAACGAGAGAGTGCAACAAGATGGAAGCCAGCCTTCTACGACGAATACTACAGTGAATCCCCTCACTTTTGCCTCCTCCTCTTCATTAGAAGCAAGCCATTAGGTCCACACTCAAGGGGAAGGGATCACACAAAGACATGACCATGGGGAAGTAGGGGTCTTCCAGGCCGTCTCAGAGGCTGTCTACCACACCGTTTCAGACTGTGCCAAGGGGCAGGCAGGGGTACGGGCCTCTCACACTCTTTCTCATCCAAGAGAGACTTGATTCACCCCGACTTCCCCAGAGTTGACCCGTTTCCTGTCCTTCTCCCCCAGCCCACTCCTTCCACTGGTGGTTTGTCAGTTGTCCTGTATATTTCAAAATTCAAGAGTCAATTTTGCTTCTTGCTTCCACCAAACTCTGATAAAGGGTAGGGCAAGTTTTCCTTGTTAGAAAAATAATAAATTATAACCCTTGAACCCAAATATTATAAAGCAAATGCACACATTCTCAAACGGATAGGTGGATGGATGGATGGTTGGATGGATGAATTTAAATTTGTATGTGACATGCCCACCGATCCTAATCTCTTTCATCAACCCAAGAACTCTAGACATCAAGGTCATGAGATCATTAAGCTTTATATTTCAGTAACATTTCTTGGTTTTTCCTTACTTAAAGCAGAATAGCAAAAATAGCGGAGGTATATTTGTGAAAGTGTGGGGGGGGGTCCTCGTCCACATTTATTGGCTTTCTTATGTATTCTGAAAATTAACCAGGCCTGCTAAGGGACATTAGTAAATATTTGGTCATAAAGTATCTTCAGAGAACCATTTTCTGAGGTAACCACACCCGATAAAATTCCCTTGCATCACTGAACGTCGTGTCTGGCTGTCAGGCAATGAGATCGTTTTATTGAAAAGACTCATGATGTAGTGAACAAAAGCTTAGGAAATAAACTCTAATCCCCAAAGGAACAGTCGATACAACTCTACTCACACTAAAATATTCAATTTATGGCCTATATTGAATCCTATGTCTATAATTTACTGCCCTAACTACAAAAGAGTTCTTTTAATACAAACCAATTTCAATATATTTTACTATTTTCCTTGCCTCTGTTAAAGCAGAAATAACAAATTCTGCAGAAAGATCAGGAGAACAAATGCAATAAAGATTCCCAGGGACGCATCCTACAATCCCCGACTTTTCATCAGACTCTAACCGGTACCTAAGATTGGGTTTGGGTATTCTTATTTGTGACTGGCCTCCAGGTAGCTCTGACATACACCAATGACAACAGTTCTTAGGAAACAACAATGCGTTTATTCAGTAAATATTTACAGGGTACCTACTATGTGCAAGAATCATCCCAGGTTCTGGGGATACAACACTAAGCAAACTAGACAACAAGGCTCCTCTCTTTAAGGAGATGTCATTTTGGAAGGGAGTGAGAAAATAAACAACCAAAATAGACACTACGGAGCATGCACACGAGTCAGAAAACGCCTCACCTGAAGGAAGTGAAAGGAGTAGCTCATAGATCTGGTGAAAGAATAACCATGAGGGGTTTGGGGCAGAGGCATTGACCATCTGTCTCATATTTTTAAAGGATCCTTTTGGCTGTATTTAGAATGGAGGCTGGGAGTACCAGGGAAAGAAGGATATGAGGTGGACGACATTTGCAGCAAACCTAGTGAGAGGCGCTGGGGGCGGACCAGGGTGGTAACTGAGGATGTGGGACGATATGATTGGATTTTTTATACATTTTAAAGTTAGGACAATGAGATTGCTCTTACATCCGGTTTGGATTGTGAAATTAAGAAGGCTTAAGGACGCCTTCAAGGTTTCACCAGGAGGGACAAGAATCATGGCGTTACCATTTTTTGAATAGAGAAGATGGAGGAAAAATTACATTTGCAGAATGAAGATTAGGAGTTCAGTTCTGGACATCTCAATGCTATGTGGCTGCATAACCAATTTCCCCAAAATGTTGTGCCTTTAAAACAACAAATATTTATTATCTTGCAGTTTGTGTGTGTCAGGAGCTTGGAGCAGCATAGCTGGATGGTTGTGGCTCAGGGTCTCTCATGAGGTGGCCAGCAAGCTATCAGCTGGGGCTGCAGTCTCATGTGAAGGCTGGCCCGGGGCTGGGAGGGCCCGCTTTCAAGATGGCGCCTTCACACTGCCATTGGCAGGTGGCCTCAGTTCCTCACCACCTGGGTCTCCCCATAGGACTTGTTGAGTGTTACCATGTCATGGCAGCTGGCTTTCCCCACAGTGAGTGATCCAAAAGAGGAAAGCAGAAGTCACAGTGCCTTTTATGACCTAGTCTTGGAAATCAAACACTGTTGTTCCCATAATATTCTATTAGAAGCAAGTCATTAATTCAACCCACACTCAAGGAGAAGGAAATTAACCTTCACTCTTTGAAGGATGTTGTGTCAAAGAATTTGTGAACGTTTTTTTAAACCCTCACAGAAGCAGGGGCACCTGGGTGGTTCCGTCAGCTACATGTCCGACGTCACCTCAAGTCTTGATCTCATAGTTCATGGGTTTAATCCCCAATGTGAGCAGAGCCTGGAGCCTACTTCAAATTTTGTGTCTCCCTCTCTCTTTGCCCCTCCTCTGCTCACACTCTGTCTCTCTCTCCCTTTCTCAAAAATAAATAAAACACTAAAAATGTAAACACTCACACATGTCTATTAGACATTCAAGTGGGATTATTACATATAGTTGAATATGCAAATTTGGAGCTCAGTGGAGAATCTGCAAGGGACATGGAGCCTGGGAGCTGATGCCGTGTGACTATGACCAGTATTGTGATATCCTTATACCGCAGTGGATACGAACACCAGCTTTAGTGTTAGATGTCAGTTCAAATTCCAAGTCATGCACTCACTAGGCCTTTGACCTTCATTACTACATACAAACATCTTGAGGTCTCACTTTTTCCTCATAAAATGAGGATGATAACAACTACCTAGTCTTCTCCCCATGGAGCTTTGGTCAACCCAGAAACCTGAAAGCACGGTAGGCTGTTTTCCCAAAGAAAATACCCATTGTGTTACCAGCAGAAAGAAGAAGGAGACTAGACAAGCAAAACCAACAAAGGCCCCTGCAGACCTCTAGGAAGAGCAACGCCAACCGGTCCCCAGAAAGTATGTTCGGATGTTGGTGTGTAAAACCCTTCTCTGTCCAAGAAATGGTTGGTAAGTCCTCAGTACCCACTAAATGATTGGTCTGAGTGGATTTCTGTAGTTTAATATTTTTTTAGTGTTTATTTTTAAGAGACAGAGACAGAGCACGAGCAGGAGAGGGGCAGAAAGAGAGAGAGAGAGACAGAATCCAAAGCAGGCTCCAGGCTCCCAGGTATCAGCACAGAGCCCAACGTGGGGCTCAAACCACGAACCACGAGATCAGGACCTGAGCCGAAGTTGGAAGCTTAATCGACTGAGCCACCCAGGTGCCCTGGATTTCTGTAGTTTAAAAGGAAGGCAGGACAGAGTTTCAGGGAGGCAGGGAGGAGAAAAGACAGTACGGTCCAAAACCAGAGCCTAAGAGCAAGTCTCCCCTAAACTCCCTAAACCCCCCAGGAATTAGTGGAAATCTTTGGAGAAGCTTTGGAACGGCACCAGCGCAGGGACTGAGAACTTTAGGCCTTTCTCACCCAGAGATCAGGGCCAGGAGGTTCTCTAGCTGATCACACTTCTTAAACTGTGTCCAGCACCACACCCAACAGAGTTCAGGAAAGTTTGCCCGAATTATGAAGCCCCCACCCAACTCCTGCACTTCGGGTAGTAAGTGTGAAACGGAATAGACAGCGAGAGTGATCTCGATTCCAAGAAAACAAAGAAGCCTGTGGGATGAGGGGCGGGCGAACCCTAGTTTTCGAAAAGCTTAAGATCTCACATTGGTAGACAGAGAGCTTCTCTGAAGGGAGCTTATTCATTTTTATAACGATTTGATGAATGTCTGAGCATTTTTGGTGAAATCTTTCAGATCTCTAAAAAGGGATTGGAGAATCACAAAGCAAACACCTGTGTTCTTACCACGCAGGTAAAAAAAAAAAAAAGGGAAACAACTTTATTTAGTTAACAAAACTTGTAGAGTGATTTGAGTCTTTTAACCATGGGTATGTACGGCTGTGATAAACACACACAAAAAAAAATGAAAGCAGGGATTAAAAAATGAAACTAATTGCAGACAGAGCCATAGAAGGAATTTCAACAATAAAATAACAGCGGTTCTATCCTATGTGCTCCTAACGAACTATGGCTTTGAGCAGCTGTTTCTCTTTAATGAATAAATAATGACATCCAAAATGCTTTCGCAGGAGACCCCGTGAGCCCTCCCCTCTCTGACCGGATTGCGCGCCTTCTCTCCCAAGATAACCACTGCCCTGAATGTGATGTTTTTTGTTCCTATGAATATCTTTGTATTTTTATCCCTGTATGATATATAGTGTTGTTTTCCATGATTCTTAAACTTCCTACCAACGGTATCATTCTGTACTTATCTCTCTGCAACTCGCTTTTCACTCGATGTTAGTTTTTGAACCGTGCTCTTGCCGCGAAGCCCAATCCCAGCTCCCTCTGCTCCGGGGCAGAAGTTCTCCTGATCGATGGATTCCGTCTTCTCCCATCAGACCTTTTGTTTGTTACAATGTTTGGCGACAGAGATAGTCTTGCAGTTGACTCCCCCTCCAGGGGCGTAAGTAAGTTCTTCCAGGGATCCCCCTGGGGACAGGAGAGCCTGTGGAGAGTCATGAACGTGCCCATGACAATGCCCTTTGCCTGAGTTTTTTTTCATACATGGAACAGAACGTCATCAAATTTTTGACCTGAGAAGCCCAATCCCCCCAGTCTCCCCATCCTCTCCCGCAGTCAGGAATGTCATCCCTTTCTTGGCACCGTTGACACCCTGCTCGTTCTAGGACATTTTAGCATCTATTTTTCTCCTCACTCTTCTTCCCTCGTGATTTCTCTGTGGTGTTTGGCTCTGTGGACCCAGGGTCGAGTAGCGATCAAACCTCAGCAACTGAAGACGCATTTCTCACGACGGGCCACCGGCACGTTAGACCAGCATCGCCCAAGAGAAATATAATGGGAGCCACATATGTACTTTCACATTTCTAGTAGCCACGTTGAAAGAAACAAGAAGAGCCAGGTTTTAATAATATATTTTGTTTAATTCAATATATCCAAAAAATTATTTTAACCTATAATATAAACAGTATAAAATATATTCGACTATCTTTTATTTCTTAATAAATCTTCCGAATCTAGTGTGCGTGTTCCACTGACAGCACATCTCAGCTCGGATTGGCCGTGTGTCACGTGCTCAAGAGCTTCATGTGGCTTAGTCACTGCAGGGGGACACCCGGCCATCCAGATTTTGTTTCCCAAGTGTGGTTCTGAAACAACAGCACCAACATTGCCTGGAAAAGTATTAGAAATCCAGAAGCTCAGACCCTCTTATGAGCTGCTGAAACCGAATCTGCATCTTAGGGAGACCCCAGGTGATCTGTATGCACATCCGAGTCTACAAGGTGGCTTTGCTAGTTCTTGGACACGTAGAGATCTAAGACACCACCCCCTCCATGTCCTTGTTCAATCATTCATTCACCAAACGTTTGTCAACCCCCAGCTCTGCCAAGCGCCCGGCTGGGTCCTGAGGATAAATTAGAGAAGCATCCATATACGGCTCATGCCTCGAAGGAAATTACTATCTTTTGAAAGTTATGCAAAAAACCAACCTAAACTCGCTCAAGTAAAATTGCAAATTATTGAGTTATGATTAAGAACATGGAGTCCAGAATTAGGTGGCTGGTTTGGGACAAGTTTCTGTATCCCTCCCCTCCCTCAGCTCTACAAATGAGAAAATGGCTGTGTTGGGTGCTGCCTGTTCCCTACCCAGTGCCACACCCCTTTCTTCCCCACTAGCAGACCTTGCTTCTGTGTTCATTTCTCCCCTTCGTGGTCCAGATGACCCAGGGAAGACCGAGGTTAATCCCAGCATTCAGTGCATGACACTACCCCGGCCCAAGTCCCATGTGTCACATGCTTATCCCCAAACCGCATGGCCAGAGGAATCGAGGGGTCCAATGGCCAAGCCCTGAGTTCCAGGCTCATTCCCAGATTCAGGAGTAGAGAGAATTCCACGCAGAGCCCTTGGAGGTAGAGTGAGGGAAGCACTCACAAGGAAACAATCGAGGGATTGTTCCCAAAAAGAGAAATGATCGCCTGATGATCAAAATACACCTCCTAATGTACAGCTCTCCCTTCCTGGCCAGGAACAGAAAGACCAGACAGAGGAACTAGATGTTCTGGAGAACCTATAGGGAGCCAGACTCTGCGCATTACCACATACATCATAACGGCCCACATGACCACCACACGCATTATCGCCAGGCGTCCATCTAGCGCAAGGTAAACAATTTTATCTTCAACTAACAGAAAACCAAAGCGGAAGTGCAGTAATTCCCTTGAAATCACATCTGCAGGAAATAGCAAGCCAGGACACCGCCCGAGAGAGAGCGGCTGGCTCCAAGCCCGTGACCACCACTGAGCGAGATGCAATTCTGTTCTCTCTGCCTCCCCTCCTGGCCCTCCCCCGCTCTCCTGGGCTCCCAACACCAGACTCTGGTGTGGCCTCCGTCTTCACGGTTCATCTGCTTGCAGAACAGACGCCCACAGGTGCCTGGTCTCCCCGAAAGGTAGAGCACCCAGCAGGCAGGTGTCTCTTTCAGGAACCTTCTCTGCATCTCACCCTCATCACTGTCAAATCACGCCCACTTCAGTCTAGAGAATTCTGTGAACTAATGGGGAGGAGCCTAACTGATAGATTCAGTTCCCAGCTCGGCCAGATTCCTAGATGGGTACTCAGGACAGTCACTCAGCCTCTCCAGGCCTCAGCCTCCTCATCTGTCAAATGGGTCATATCATAGGGGGGCTTTCTCATAGGGTTGGGAAGACAAAACAGGGCCATTGACCAGTTGGCAGACATAGTGAAATGAGTTATTATGGCTGTGATCCTTTAAAGACTGTTCCATTGAAGAGTGAGACTTAACCTTAGGTATCTGAGCCTCTACAGGAAGAGTCTAAAGGATGGAGGAGGGGCTTGGATTGGCAAGACTTATTCAGCAGCATCTACCCCATGGGACAACTGCTACTCTGGAAACACTTTGGGGATAATGATAATAATACAAACTGTTGCCCGTGATGGGGAATGTCGGTGCACTCCAGACAACGCTAAGAGAACTTCCATGCAATCTCGTAGAGGCACCAATGCAGCGTTAAGGGGGTGTCATCATGGTGCCCACGTAAAGAGAAGGCAACTGAGCTCCCTGCAGTCACGTGATTTAATAACTTCGTTCAAGGTAATGACAGAACCAGGATGTCAGCTCTCCCTGAGCCCAAAGGCCATGTTCTTTTTTTTGTTTGTTTTTGAGATAGAGCACAAGTGATCGAGGGGCAGAGAGAGATTCCCAGGAGGGAGGGAGAGAGAGGGGCAGGGCTCGAGCTCACGAACCATGAGATCATGACCCGAGTAGAAGTTGGATGCTTAATGACTGAGCCACCTGAGCGTCCCCCGCCCCCCAACCACCACCAAAGGCCATGGCCAGCAGGACAGCAGTGCTGCATAAAATGGTGAGATGCCCAGCCACCAGACTGGAAAGACTCCTGAAGAGAGAGAATGTTCAACTTAGGCAAGCGTGTGGAGAGCTTGGTATTACTCTCCTGTTAGTGGGCATGTAAGCGTGTGCGTCTATGTTGGAAAATTCAAATTGCATATGCACACTCCTAATAACCCACCTATTTCACCGCTCAGCACCTGCCTGAGAGAAAGACTCCCACAGGTGCCCCAGAGGGCAGGGTAACGCTGCTTACAGCGGCTCCATGCGCAAGAGCCGGAAACCAGAAGCAACCCCGGGTACGTCCGTATTGCGGAGATGTGTGTAATGGATACACCTGTGGGCGGGGTTTGAAGAGGCTGTTTGCAAACATAAGTCTAAGGTACTGACATGAACCAAACTCCTATAATAATGTGAAAAGTAAAAATATGCAAATATACATATATTATATATGAAGGGAATGAGGCTATTTACATTTGCAAAAACTTTAGACATCTATGTAACGCATGGGAAAACATCTCGAAAGATACATAAGGATTCTCTCCGAGGAGAGTGGAGGGGGGCAGGGGATGGAAGTGCGGCCCGCCTTTCTGCGTGGTTTGAATTGCTCCCATGACCCTGTTGATGTTTTCTTAGAAAAGTCGTGTAAGCCACGGGTTGAGATACGGCTCAGGCAAAAGAAAGACCACCGTGCAGTGATGATTCACAGTCTCCTGACAGCCCATCTCCCTGAAAAAAAAATGCACATTTTGCACATCAGCAGAAAACCATGTTCAGGGCATTCACAGAGTCACTAGGAACTGTCCGTGAGGCCTGGGGACCGACCCCTGGTTTAAAGCACTTGCAAGGGAGAGACAGAGTGCAGTAGGTCAGTCGTGCCTCAAGTCCTCTGCCGCTCCTCCCACGGAGAGAGACATAGGATCTGATTCCACTCCCCCTGAATCTGAGCCAGCCTTAGTGATTTGCTTGGCCAGTAGAATGCAACAGAAGGGGTGTTCTGGAACTTTCTGGGCTAGCCATAAGAGACCCTGCCTGCAGCCCTACCTGGGATCCTCCTCCAGAGGAATCCGGCCTCCACGGAAGGACTCTGACTCCCTGACATCACCGTACCACAGGGGCCACGTGTCGTAGACAATCCCAGCTGGACCCAGCGGCACAGCCATCCTTGCCAAGGCACCAGACATTGAGTGAAGCCCCACTGTACCTTCAAGACCAGACCATCCACCCGCCTTCAGGTGGTCTTGGTTGACACCATGAAGAGCATGGTGAGTCCTGGCTAGACGCCTGACCCACAAAATCAAGAGATATAATATACTAGCTGTGGTCTTAAGCCACTAAGCTTGGGGGGTAGTTTGTTACTTGTCAATAATTAGAACAGGAAGGGGATGCCTTCCTGTGATCTGGGGTGAAGGTGGGGATCTCACCCACCCTAGGAGCCTGGGGCAGGTTTTCTCTTCAGACGTGGTACGTTAAGTGTGTGCTAACCTTTCATTGGAAAAGCTTCCATCCATCCTTCCATCCTTCCTTCCTTTCTTCCTTGCTGGGAGCCATTTCTGAAGTCAGATGGCAACCACAGTCTCCACCCACTCAACTCCCACGCAATTTTTGCTTGAGCACCGACCCCCAAGTTGCCTGACTGACTGATATCAGGAGTGACCTGCCTTCTTATGTTAAAACCATGTGAATTGTACCTTGTGAAAAAAACTTGTTATAGGAGTTTCTTCTTTTGTGCTTATAGGAGCAAATATTACATTTCCTGAGAAAACCTATTTTTCTTCCCCTGAAAACAGGCTATTGACCCCTGCTCACAAAGACCTAACTCTTTCCTTTGCTATGCTAAAAACTTTGCCTTGTATTTGAATGCTAAAGATCCCTTCCTTCCCCATATGATGAACATCTAGTCACCTACTTCAATCTCTATTGATAACGATTATGCCTGAGTCTTCCACCAATCTATGTTCTGGGACATTTTTACATACCAAAGAATTTGTAATCGGAAATCATTGTCTAAGGCAATCACCACTTCTGTTTTGTACCCCATACATTTTTTTCAATAAATAAAGCTCACTCTCGGGTCAGTGCAGAGATGCCTGCCTGGTGAGCAGAAAGAAGCTGAGGCTCTCTCGCTCCCTTTCGCCGACACCGTCCATCCTACAGGGAGCCCTGGACCTGCTGGAGCTGGACCCTGGCACTTCCTTCTTGCCTTCCTGCTTTCTTTCTCCCCTCTTCCTTCCTTTTTTCCTTCCTTCTTTCCTTCCTTCCTTCTCGCCTCTTCCTTCCTTCCCTCTTCCTTCCTCCTTTCTTCTTCCTTTCTTCCTTCTCCCCTTCTTCCCCAAATTTTAATTGAGCACCTGCTAAACTAGTTTAAATCATGGTCCAGACTTGGAAAACACAGATCAGTTAGCTAGGGTCCCTATTCTCCAGGGATTTCAAGTATAAGATGGATAGACACACAAATTATATTTTGAAATCATAGATGTAGAAACCATGATTGTTTTATGATCATAATAATAAAATCCTTTGCATTAATTGGCTTTGTAGGGATGAGCTCATTTCATCCCCTGAGACAGGTCCCACTGCCCTTTCCACTCCATTCATCTGATGAACAAATAAATTGAAGCCCACAAACCTCGAGAGATGCGTCCAAAATCATGCAACCAAGAAGCCATAGGGTCAGGATTTGAACCCAAGCTGCCTGGTTCCAAAGCCACCAGAGACGTTAGGGAAAAGAACAGACTCTGGAGCCTCCAAGGAGAAACAAGATCCCCTCAAGGAGGCGATGCTGACCGCTCAGGTCCAGACTAAGATGTTTTGCCTGAAACACCCAGGACTGAAATGGGAAGGACGGTAAGCAGGGATCAGGTTCAAGAACGCTGCGGACAGGCGTCCTGACAGGGTTGGCTGATGGTTGCATTTGGGGTAAGAGAGGACAGAGGTCAGATATGGAGCAAGATCTGATGGGAAAATCAAGGGCTGGGTTTGGGCCGTGAGAATTTGCAGTGCTGGGAATCCCGGCTGCATTCTGGCGGCCCGTGGCGAAGGAGTCCGCTTCTCAAAGTAGGAGATTTCCCTCTTTAAACACTAACCTGCTCAAATAGAAACAAGAAGCAAACCCGTGGCCGCCAGCGGCTGGGGGGAGAGGGTGGGGGGCGGGGAGGGGCTGATTTAATGTGTGTGGGGTCTCAGTTCGGGACGACGAGACATAAGAGGGAGGGGGTGGTGGTGGCAGAACGGTGGGAATGGATTTAATGTCACAGGATTGAAACGGCCAAAATGGTCAATTTCACACTGTGTATATTTCATCACGCAAACAACAAAATAACCCGGAGTTTTGGATTCTCTTGAAACGCTGGAAGATCTGGCGAGTCTGGGGGTCTCCTCAGGCCCCCGCTGGCCCACTCAGGCTGGGGCTCCTCAGAAGGCCCTGCCTTGCCTTCCAGAGAACGTTCCTCTTTCTGACGACCCCCTTTGCTTCCTGCCGCACCCGGGGCCCGGGAAGGGCTCGTGTGAGAAGTCAGGCCTCGCAGGCCGAGAAGGCCGGCCGGGCTGGGACCTCACCCTTCAAGCCCATCACTAATTATGATGATTGGTGTTGCCCAGTGATTAGCCAGCTCTGCCGCCAGCATTAAACGGTCATTTATCAAAGCCTGAAACTCCTTCCTCGATGGGAAAGCGTGGCCCTCGCCCTGCACTCCAGCCAACACAGACCACTCGAGTCGCCGTGTCAGCGTGGAGGCCGGAGTACCAGCCTGCCCGGCCCCTGACGCGTGCAGAGAAGGGTAAGAGCAGGGCCACGGATCACAGTCAGGGGACAAGTCTGCATGTCGCAGGCGCGCGCGCGCGCGCGCGTGTGTGTGTGTGTGTGTGAGTGTGTGTTTGCATGTGCATGCATTCACTCGCGTGCCTGCATTAAAGATGCTTAGATTTCAGAGCCGGGCTCCCCAGCGGGTGAGGCACCTGCACGTCCCTCCCACCCCCCACCCCCCACCCCCGGCAGCCCTGGTCTCCATCCGAAGACTGAAGAAATAGCAGCTTTGTTTGTCCTTCTTTTTATTTTTATGTATTTGTTTGAGCTTCCGAGGGCCGCGACAACAAATGGCTACAAACTAAGAGGCTGAAAACAGCAACCTGCTCCTCCCCCAGCTTCCGGCTGCTCCGCGCCCCTTGGCTTGCGGCCTTGCCCTTCCCGTCTTCGCCACTGTAGGCACTTGGCCTTCGCCCCGTGTCTGCTGGGTTCCTTCTATCTCACAGGCCTCGGGGCCCACCCTGAACCAGGAAGGCCTCATCTTGGGCTCCTCACCTTAATTACACCTGCAAAGACTCTTATTCCAAAAAAAAGGTCGCATTCTGGGGTTCCAGACGGACAAATCTTGGGGGAGGATACAATTCAAGCCCCATCTCCTCTAATATCAGACCGTGATCCCGAAGGTCCCGGGGCCCCTGGAACAGGTCACCGCAGCCCTCCTGGGCCCCCTACTCATCTCCAGGCTCGAACATCCTGGGGCTTTGGGCGCAGGTGTGGGGTCAGGGTGAAGCATCGGTCCTCAGCCATCCGTCAACCCGTAAGAATGCCCTTGTCCGTAGAGGACATCCCGGGTCACCAGGCCGCGGGGGCCATGCTGACTGGACCGGCACATCACACACCTTCAGGGGCGCCACCCCATGGTCGGGGGTGTTTCAGGGCTGCATCTGCGGGCAGGTCACTTAGGTTCAAGACCCCCACTCGTGCACTTCCGAGCTGTGCCACTTTGGGCACTTACTTAACCTCTCTGCACACAGTTTCCTCGTCTATAATACAGAAATAATAGTAGTACTTTCCACACGGAATTTTTGAAAGCACGGAGTGCCCGGTGCTCCATGCGTTTGTCCGTCATCACCTTCATCCTCACCGTCATCCGAACCGCATAGACCGGAACACATCAACTGGAACCTGGCAAAGGCGTTTCTTTTATCCTGTGTCTTTTTTTTTTTTAATGTTTATTTACTTTTGAGAGAGAGAAACAGGGTGAGCAGGCAAGGGGCAAAGAGAGAGGGAGACACAGAATCCGAAGCAGGCTCCAGGCTCTTAGCTGTCAGCACAGAGCCTGATGCGGGGCTCGAACTCACAAACCGTGAGATCATGACCTGAGCCGAAGTCGGAGGCTTAACTGACTGAGACCCCCAGGCCTCCCGATCCCATGTCTCTTTTAAACTTTGAGCCAATATTTTTATAAGGGAGAGTTCACAGAAAAATCAAGATCTCAAGCTTTTTGAAACAATTCTTTAAATTTTTTTTCATGTTTATTTATTTTAAGAGAGAGAGCAGAAGAGGAGCAGAGGAAGAGGAAAACAGAATCCCAAGCAAGCTCTGTGCTGTCAGCACAGAGCCCAACGCAGGGCTTGAACCCATGAACCGTGAGATCATGACCTGAGTCAAAATGAAGAGTCAGACGGTTAGCCGACTGAGCCCCCCAGGCACCCCAAGATTTTGGGCTTTTCTAAAAAAGTCTGGAGACTTGGCAACTTTGGATTTGCATCCTCACCGGAGCCCGTTGGCTGCAGGTAAGTAGCCACAGCTCTCTCTAAATGCGCCAAGGTCCCCAGGTCCCCTCCCCGGTTCACAGGAACACAGGACCACTCACACTCCTGAGCCACCCTGTGGCCCCTTGGCCCAGCCGGCACTGGAGTTGCCGCCCTGCTCCGGCCCCCTCCCCTCATCTCCCCAGGGGAAGCTGGTGCCCTGATGCCTTGTGTGGCCTGCCCAGGGCCACCCAGCGCGCTGCCTTGGAGCTGGGGCCCAGGCCTCCTGGCTGCCAGCCGCCTTGTTGTCGCTGAGACAGCTGTAGATGTGGGATGACCCCGCTCAAGGCTTTCAGGCGACAGAAATAGAAAAGAATGTTGCAGCTTTCTCTTCCCGTCTCACTTTCAGACTGGCTGTTTCCAAAAGATGGGAGTTGGTCCCAAGGAGGGGTTTTGGAACTTTTTGTGTGCCAGAGACCCCCTGGGTCCGCCTGGGGAAGCCCACAAAGCTGTGCTCAGAAGACCACCAAAAACCACGTCAAGTAAAATCCATAGGATTATGAGCAAAATCTATTGTTTTTAAATGAAATCACAAATTTTCACTCCTCCGAAACTGAACTACGAACAGCCTGCTGTTGGCTGAAAGCCTCGCTGAGAACAAAAACAGTCAATGAGCCACACATTTTGTATGTTACGTGTATTATACGCCGTCTTCGTAGGATAGACTACGCTAGAGAAGAGACAATGTCTGGGGCACCTGGGTGGCTCAGTCGGTTAAGCATCCGGCTTCGGCTCAGGTCATGATCTCATGGTTCTGGGTTCGAGCCCCGCATCAGGTTCTGTGCTGACAGCTAGCTTAGAGCCTGGAGGCTGCTTCGGATTCTGTGTCTCCCTCTCTCTCTCTGACCCTCCCTGCTCACCCTGACTCTCTCTCTCTCAAAATAAAATAAAAAAACATTAAAAAAATAAAAGAGAGAGAGAGAGAAGAGAAAATGTCATCAAGAAAACCATAAGGGAGGGGCCCCTGGGTGGCTCGGTCGGTTAAGCCTCTGACTCTTGATTTCAGCTCAGCTCGTGATCTCCTGAACCGTGACATGGAGCCCTGTGTCGGGCTCTGTGCTGCCTGCTTGGAATTCTCTCTCTCCCTCTCTCTCTGCTCCTCCCCTGTTCTCTTTCTCTCTCTCTCAAAATAAACTTTAAAAAATTAAAAAGAAAAACTAGAAGAACCATCTGAAAAAGCAAAAGTCAATCTCTCATATTTTTCCACCTTGATGAATAACAAAATCTCTACCTCATAAGAGTGTGCCTTTAGTGAGTGTTTACTATGGGCCCGGCCTCCATCAGCTGGAATTAATGAACTCACGAAATCCTCCCAACAGAGGGAAACTGGTACCATCAATGCCCCCATCTCTCCTGGAGACCTGGGTCCCAGGTTAGCATTGGAAACTCCCCCAAGAAGATGGGCGGCCACCTGACTTACCTCTACGGTCTGACCACCTCCATGCCGGGCGGGGCCAGGAACCCCTGGGAAGGCTCACCCCTGAGCACCTCTGGGAGCCTCTGAGCCCAGCAACCTTTCAGGCACCCCCCTGGCATCCACCTGGTGCCTGAGTCTCTCCCAGGAGCCCCTGGGCAGCTTTTCAACCACCCCAGAGCCCTCTCCCAAGACCCAGAACAAACAGAAACAATACAGTTTTTGCAGGAAAAAAAAAATCCCATCGATGAGAGCACGGCTCAGACCATGTATTCAAAGCACAGTGTCGGAATTTGAAAACAGCGCCCACAGTCCCTACGCTACAGAGAATTTCTGATTACAGAAGTCAAGGTAGAGCGTCATAGACTTGGTCAAGCCCTCTCCTAAAGCCCCTCCCTTACGGTTCGTCTTTGCTCTTTCAACAGTTTAATATTTAGGTCTTGGGGCCTCAATGAGTGAAACCCAGGACTCTCCAGATGCCTAAAATACCACCCAGATCCTTCTTCTATTTAGCTTAACGTTTTGATTTCTGTAGCACATTTTGGGGATGCCTTAAATGATCATCAGTTGTTTAAACCTCGGTGAAAATGAGTGTTTTGGTAAGGATGTTAGCTGTCTTCCGAAGATTCACGTCTTCTCTTTGGAGTGTAGAGGTATTTCAGAGTTGAACTGTCTGCTCTCAAAGGAAGAAAAACCCACCGTTTAGCAGGGGGAGCTTGGCAAGCCCAAACTGATCCAGAGCGCAGCTGTCTGCCGGCCGGCGGGCAGGGACCTCCAGGAGGGCTCTGCTTGCACGTGTCAAGGGACCTGCAAGCCTTTGACTGGGACGAAGGAGAAGCGGCATTGTTCCATCAGTGGGGTCTGTTTGCGTGTATGCACGTGGGCGTGTGTTTAATGCTTCTGCTTTGGAGGAACGTCACCCCTGGATGTGAGTTGGAGGGAAGAGGGCAATCTAGGAGGGTGGCCCAGCTGCCCTCCTTGGGACCAGCTTCCAGAGAGGCGACACCAACCAGAGGATGTGATTCGTGAGAAGCTTCTACAAGACTCTAAGCATAAGCATCCCTGCTGGGGCAGAGCTGAGGCTGGAAGGAAATGTTAGACATCCATGTGGAGGATGAAATGTAAAGGGTGATCCAAACCCCAGTAAGTAAAGTGAATGATATTCTAATGCATTTTTTTTAATCAAAATCAAGGGGGCGCCTGGGGGGCTCGGTCAGTTAAGCATCCAAGTTCAGCTCAGGTCATGATCTCACGGTTCATGGGTTCGAGCCCCACGTCAGGCTCGGTGCTGACAGCTCAGAGCCTGGAGCCTGCTTCGGATTCTGTGTCTCCCTCTCTCTCTGCCCCTCCCCCGCTCTCGCTCGGCCTCTCCAAAATAAATCAACATTAAAAAGAAATAAATAAAAATAAAATAAAGAGATGCTAGATTAGAGACCAGCAAACCTCTTTGCGAAGGGCCAGACTGTAACTATTTTAGGCTTTGTGGGCTACACCACCCTCCGCGGCGGCAGAAACGCTCTGCTGTAACACAAAAGCGACGCCTCAGGATTCCGGGGTGGGGCTTCTCAGCCTCCTTCTGTTGATCCCGGGTCCAGAGTCTCCCCGCCGGGGGCGCCCTCTGCAGTGTGGAGGGTGCAGCAGCCTGCCTGGCCTCCATCCACTCACTGGGACAGCACCCCTTTCCCTCCCCTGTGACACCCCAAGGTCTCCGGGCACCCCCAGCTGCCTCTGGGGCACACCTGCCCCCGTCTGGGAAGGAACCTCTAGAGTCTAGAAGAGCGTGGGCAGCTTCCTTAGCAGAAGTGGTGAAAGCGGTCTTTTAACCGGATTGGAACACGCTTGGTGCTTTGCCCACCGTGTGACCAAGCAGACAAGTCTGGCTATTTCTTCTTGGCCTCTGTTAAAGAAATGTGTGTCCGTCGTGCACATTTTCTGAGAAGTTTTTAAATATTCTAGCCTTTGATCCATTAATCTCACCTCTGAAACATCTAACCCTAAAGAAATCTGAAGCATGAGCAACACTAAATGCACAAAGATATCCAACGCAGTATTTTCTAGAAGCAATGAACTCTTGGAAACTTAAGGTACGTGCTCCCCCAAATTCCTGGGTTGAAACTAAATGCCCAGGGTGATGGGGTTCGGAGGCGGGGCCCTGGGGGTGATGGGGTTCGGAGGCGGGGCCCTGGGGGTGATGGGGTTCGGAGGCGGGGCCCTGGGGGGTGATGGGGTTCAGAGGGAAAGTCTCCATGGATAGGAAGGCGCCTCATAAAAGCAGCCCCACAGCCCCCCCACCGCCCTTCTCCCACGTGAGGACTGTGGCCCAGAAGAGGAAAGACCACCTGACCGTGCTAACGGGGCCTGATCTCAGACCTGCAGCTTCCAGAACTGTGAGAAATAACTTTCTCCTGTTTCTAAGCCATGGGGACTGTGGCATTTTGTTACAGACTAAGAAAACTAAGTAAAGGATAGCAGTGTCAAATTACATGTTTCATTCACCAGTGGAAGATGTTACAACTTTCGAAAATCACAGCCACAGGGCACCCACCCGGGGGGCTCAGTCAGCTGAGCATCCGGCTTTGGCTCAGGTCACGATCACACGGTTCATGGGTTTGAGCCCCGCATTGGGCTCTCTGCTGTCAGAGCAGGGCCCATTTCGGATCCTCTGTCTCTCTCTCTCTCTCTCTCTCTCTGCCCCTCCCCTGCACATGCTTTTTCTCTTTCTCTCTCAAAAATGAATAAGCATTTTTTAAAATTATGGCTACAGAGGATATTAGTTAGTAAATGGGGGAAATGCTTTATCACATACTGTTAAGCGACCCAAGGAAGATGCGAGTTTATTTACAGAGTTCAACCTCAAGTCCTCCCCCATTAGCTACCTTGAAACTGGAAGATGAGGAGGGGCACCTGGGGGGCTCAGTTGGTTGAGTGTCCGACTTCGGCTCAGGTCATGATCTCGCGGTCTGTGGGTTGGAGCCTGTGTCGGGTTCTGTGCTGACAGCTCAGAGCCTGGAGCCTGCTTCCAGTTCTGGGTCTCCCTCTCTCTGCCCCTCCTGTTTGCTCTCTATCTCTCTCTCTCAAAAATAATAAACATTAAAAAAATTATTTTTAAAGATGATGAGTGATTCTGTTTGTTGATGGCCAAGGGGGGTGGTGGCTGTTTTTTAATGATCAGGAAACCCACAGCTCTTCTTTCTAAAGCAACTTGGAGTGACCGAAAAGCAAAGCGGTGTAGCCCAGGGGTTGGGGGTGGAGGGAGGCAGGGGTGCTCTGTTGCTGCCACCGTCTGGATTCAGATCTGGATTCAGATCCGGTGCCGAAGCCTCCCCAGCGGCCTGCAGCTTTCAGAAACTCCTCCAGGACTGTTCCCCCGGTGGGGAGATTACAAAGTTCGCATCCCCGAGGGGAGCTCTAAGAATTAAATGAGACAGTGCTGGGGAAGGGCTGGGAACAGGGCCGTCCCAGACCCTCAGGAAAGGGGAGAGCTCCCTTTCCGCGGAAGTACTCAGTGCCTTCAGGGAACTTCTGATGACTTCCTCCCCTTCGTTATCTTGAAACTTCTCTAGGACCAAAAGAATTCACACCTCCAGAATAATGCCTCCCCAGATCGATCTGTGTTCCAGTCTTTTTTTTCTTTTTAATTTTTAATGTTTATTTAGTTTTGAGAGAAAGCACGCAGGCGTGTGAGTGGAGGACGGACAGGGAGGAGACAGAGACACAGGATCTGAAGCCGGCTCCAAACCGGCAGACACCCAACCGACTGAGCCACCCAGCGGCCCATCTCCGTTCCAGTCTTTAATGAAGTTGTTACTGATTTTTCTTTTTTTTTATTTTTTTAACATTTATTTATTTTTGAGAGACAGAGCACAGTGTGGGAGGGGCAGAGAGAGAGGGAGACACAGAATCCGAAGCAGGCTCCAGGCTCTGAGCTATCAGCACAGAGCCCGACTCGGGGCTCGAACTCACACACTGTGAGATCATGACCCAAGCCGAAGTCAGACGCTCAAACGACTGAACCACCCAGGCACCCCTCTGATTTGTTTTTCAAGAGGATTTTTTTTTTTTGGTCCATTTAAAAGACTGTCCACCTTTAGACGTTCCATTATATTTTTCTGACTGTCTTGTCTGTAAAAATGGTGACAATCGTAAGTGCCCACGGAATCCGTCCAATACCCTTAACTGTCAGGATGGAAACTTGACATCCACCCCTGGGATGACACCTGTTTTTTTTTCCCCCTGTTACTGGTTAATGAATTCCGAAAATCCGAGAACCTCTGCCCCCCAACAAAACTAAAGGCCATCCTGGACCGTGCTTCTATCTGCTTCTGGAATAAGCGTGTCGTGCAATTGCCTGACCTCTCAGAAAAGAAGAGGAGAACGTTCTTCCGGGGCTAAGTGGTGCCCCTGCCTTGAGGTCACTGTCCGTCTGTGACAACAGAAGCCCCTGGGGAGACCATGGGAAGGGGAAGTGGGGGGGGAGAGCTGGGGAGAGGGAGGGAGGCCAATCATGAGAGACTTTTGAATGTTGAGAACAAACCGAGGGCCGAAGAGGGAGGGCGGAAGGGGGAGAGGGTGATGGTCACTGGAGGAGGGCACTTGTGGGGCAGAGCACTGGGTGTTACATGGAAACCAACTTGCTAATAAACTATTAAAAAAAAAAAGCCCCCCCGGGGGGTAAACCCCAGGTCACCTCGGGCAGCTCTGGCTACAAGGGTCTAGCAGATCGAAGACTGTGCTAGGAGACATTTCCCTCCCCTTAAATCGGAGCGAATCCTCGCTGTGATTTTCTGAGCTGTGCTGCTCTGTTTTATATTTGTTTACCCAGAGTTCTACAGTTGCTGATTAATTTCCTAAAGTTGGCCTAGAAAAGCGGCAGCAGCTTCTCTGCTGGGGAGGCCCGCCTTTGTTTCCAAAGCACAAAAATTGCTCTTCTTAGCTAAGACTGCCCCCGTGTGGCCAGACGCTGCATTACCGTGGCTTGGGGGAAACTCTTTCCTTTGGCCCGCGGTTTAAGGAGGTGGCTGGAAAGGGCTATTTTAATAAAACTAAAGTTGGGTCTCTGCCTGAGTCTGGGTTCTGAGCGTTCTAGAGTCTTCCAGAGGGAGAGCATAACCCGATTAAATCGAGACTGCTTTAGGACGGGGATGCGAAGCCAGGCCGTACTTCGGAGAGAACAGCCTCTCAAGCCTCAGTTTCCTAATCAATAAAATGGAACAGTGGGCCCCACAACTAATTTGTGAAATTAAGATAGATCGATTAAAAACAAAATACAGCCTGTGTTCCCTGGCATGAATAAGTGCGCAATAAGCATTCATCATTATTCATTTCTTATACAGGTTCGACTCTATGTCCCAAATGTGTTACACATATAACAATTTTTCTTTTTTTTTTTTTTAATTGTTTTTATTTGCTTTTGAGAGAGAGAGAGAGAGACAGCATGAGCAGGGGAGGGTCAGAGAGAGAGGGAGACACAGAATCTGAAGACAGGCTCCGGGCTCCGAGCTGTCAGCACAGACACCGCACGGCACCTCAACTGACTGAGCCCCCCAGGCGCCCCAACATATAACAATTTTTCAAATGTTGCCATTAATAAGGTACAGACTCATCGACCGGCACAAAAGAAGTTTTGGTGGCTTTTGTCGTCAAGAGTCACCGATAGGCTTACTTAGCACCATCTGGGTGTCAGTCACTATTCCAAGTCTTAGAGCCTGAACGATCACAAAGTGCAATTATTATCATTTAGATTAAAAACCGGGGAGAAGGGGGACCCGGTTGGCTCAGTTGGCTAAGCGCCCAGCTCCTGACTGGGGCTCAGGTCACGATCTCAGGTTGTGAGATGGAGCTCCAGACGGGCTCTGTGCTGACCGTGTGGAGCCTGCTTGGGATTCTCACTCTCTCTCTCTCTGCTCCCTCCCCACCCCCTCTCTCAAAATAAATAAATAAACAAACATTTTTAAAATATCCATTTATTAGCTATCTATTTATTATACGGAGGTAAAATCCGCAAACCATGAAATTAGCCATCTTAAAGCGCACAACGTAACCGTTTCAGTGTTATGTGTTGTGTGACCTTCACCTCTATCAAGTCTCAACACATTTGTGTCACCGGAAAAAGGTGCCCATATCCATTCGGCTCTCACCCCCATTCTCCCCTCCCTGAGCCCCTGGCAACCACAGGGCTGCTTTTTCTTTGTACAGACTTACCTCTTTTGGATATTTCATAAAAGTGGGATCCTACACTCTGTGGCCTCTTGTGTGTGGCTTCTTTTATTTACCATAACATTTTCAGGGGCCCTCCATCTTCACCATGTATCAGTATGGATAGATTTTTTTTTTCAAGCTGATTTATTTATTTTGAGAGAGAGACAGCACGAGTAGGGGAGGGACAGAGAGAGAGAGAGAGAGAGAGAGAGAGAGAGAGAGAATCCCAAGCAGGCTCTGCACTGCCAATGCAGAGCCCGACACAGGGCTCGAACCCCCGAACCTCGAGATGATGACCTGAGCCAAAACCAAGCATCAACACTCAACTGACAGCCTCCAGGCACCGGATGGACATGTTAAGACCACTTTCCGTGTGTGTGATACCGGCATTAAGAAAGCTTGGGCCCTAGAGTCAAACGCTCTACACATTTCTTAGCCTCTCAAACCTCAGTTTCTTCATCTGACACACAGAGGAATCTACAGTTTATTTGTCGTGAGTCCGTAGTGAGCAAGATAACGCCCACAGCGCAGCTAGCACAGTGCCGGGCTCACGGCCAGGTCTTAATAAGTCTTAGCAAAAAATCTATGTTCCTTTTTGGCTGTCGTTTTTCTTTATTAGTTACATGATTTGAAATCGCTGGTGCAAAAAAGAAAACACACACACACACACACACACACACACACACACACAATAAACGAGGGCTTCGGAGTTAAGACTCACACTAAAACCTTGGTTCCACTGCCCGCAAATGGATCGTGTTGGCAAAGGCACAGAGCTTCTGGAATTCTGTTTCCCTTTCCCCTGGAGACGGGGCCATGCCTGGCATCCTTGTTAAACCCCAACACTTCGGCTCGAGAGGTGCCTGGAATCGTAGCTTCTGTGGCTTTTCTGTGGCATCACGTCTGTAACAACATGAAATGACACATGTCACCTCGGTCGCCTACAAAGCGGGCTGTCTGCCCTGAGTGTCAGCGTACAGCTGCCGGCGATGGCGAGCGGCGGCCCTTCGCCCCGTCGTGTGCGCCCCCAACGCCCATGGCCGTAGGCTAAGCAGGAGAAAACAGCAGACAGCCCCAGATTGGGGGGCGTTCCGCAAAATGCTGCCCTGTACTTTTTCTTAAGTTTGTTTATTTTGAGAGAGAGACAGAGACAGAGACTCCCAAGCAGGCTCCACGCTATCAGTGTACCACCCAACGCAGGGCTCAAACTCACACACTGAGATCATGACCTGAGCCGAAATCAAGAGTCGGCGTCCAACCGATGGAGCCCCCCAGGCGCCCCTTGACCAGCAGCACTTCGTAACACTGTGAAAGTCACAAGACACAAATAAGGACAATCAGGAACTGTCACGGAGCAGAGGAGACTGGGCAGACCCGGCCAATTAAATGCAAAATGGTGGCTGGACTGGATCCGGGGGGAGGAGGAAGGACATCAGAAAGAGGACGAGTCTGTTCAGAGCAAGGACACCAGCCAGTGTCACTCCCTGGTGTAGACGCACCAACACGGTTCCATAAGACGTCAGCATCCGGGGACCTGGATGAGGGCTGAGCAGGAGCTGTCTTCACGGCTCTTCTCTGAGTGGAAAATTATTGCCGGGTAAGAAGTTTGTTTAAAAAAGAAAAACACCGTCTGCTCAGGCCGCCGTAAAACAAGTCCATGGACTGGGTGGTCCTGGAGGCTGGGAAGTCCCAGGATCTGGGGGCTGACCTCTCTGGTCCTGGGCGGGGACTCTCTTGCTGGCTTGCCCATGGCCATCTCGCTGTATCCTCCTGTGGCCGGGAGATGGGGAGGGAAGGAGAGAGAGAGAGGGAGAGAGAGAGAGAGAGAGCGCTCATGCCTCTTCTTACAAGGGGACTGATCTATTCGTTTCATGACCTAATCACCCCCCAAAGGCCCTGCCTCCTAGCGCCTCCACACTGGCGGCCAGGACTTCAACATAGGGACAGAGGGTGGGGGGCGGGGCCAAAATTCAGTCCATGGCAAACACACATACGTGTGGGCAGGTCTGTCCACGTACATGTGCGTGTGTGTGAAAACCTGGGCCGGACAAGGGGTCTTCCCCTCCCCCAAGCACTAGTCCATCGCCCACCCCAGCAGCTTTCCAGGAAGCAAAGCCAAGTTCACTGAGAAATCAAGTTACCAAACGGTCATTTCGCACCGAATTTACCAACCATGTCTTGAACACCTGTAACGGCTCTTTAAAAACTGGAATAGTCCTACAGCCTTAACAGCAAAGTATCATTCTGTGACTGATGATGAAACGTCATTGTCTGAATATTAACTAACCAAAGCTTGGGATGCTTTCTGAGAAGCTGCTGGAAGCGTCCTAAGCACGTGATAAAGTTGGTGAAACTGAAATCTATAGAGATGAAAACGGTTCCTTGGGAAGCCTTCATCTTTCCATCTTTTCGAACAAAAGTCCGGCACATTCTCCACATAACAGACCTGCTCGGGAGAACATGGTCTTTCACATTCGACTGAACAGCTAGTTCGACTTTCCTTTATGAAGCCAAGTGTAGTTCTCTTTTATTAGTTTCACTGATAGCCCATCAACCTTACTTTTCTAAAAAAGGACACTTTTTTGGAACTGTTTGTTTATTTTTGAGATAGGACAGGTGGGAGAGGGGGGCAGAGGATCCGAGATAGGCTCAGTGCTGACAGCAGAGCGACCCACCCGGGGCTCGAACCTTGAGATCATGACCTGAGTCAGAGTCGGACGCTTTACTAACTGACATTTTTAGTTCACGTTTAATTTACAGATGAGTCACAAACTCCCTTCTCCACCCCCAGGGGCTTATGCTTTGCTGGGGGCCATGAGGGAACAACACTGGTGATTTGGGCCCCAGAGGGTAAGAAGTGTGGGCACTCCGGGCAGTGGGGAGCTCGGGAGGGGCCACCAGCTGGGCCCCGGAGCAAACGGAAGCGACACAGAAGAGGGGGTGCCTTGGGGGGGCGTCTCTGAGGCAGAAGGGAGCTCCAGCAGACCCTCCAAAGTCCCGGAGGCCTTGGAAGACTGAGATGGGTCACCGGGCAGCACTGGCCGCTCAGCCTCTCCACCCACTTTCTAGGGGGTCAGCGCCTCACCCTGAAGGAGAGTTGTGGTGGGAAGTGTCAGGCCTGGGGAGGCCGGGCTTCTGTGGGGGAAGAAGGGCCCCCCTGGAAGTCCTGTCCCATCCTGCTCAGGGCCTGTCACCCCCCTTAGCCACAGAAGGCACCAGGCCTGGGTCTGTGGGCTTTGGGGGCCCGTGGGAACCTTTTCATTTTGATTTCTATTAAAATCAGAAAAAAAATGAGGGGCGCCTGGGGGGGCTCAGTCAGTTGAGCGTCTGGCTAGGGCTATTTTGTATGTGTGCAATTTTGCATTTCTGCTCGGACACAGAATCCGGCGCTGTTGCAGGTGCTCAATAAATTTTCAATGAATATGAAAAAGAAAAGGAGGGGGCTCCTGGGGGGCTCAGTCGGTTGAGCATCTGGCTTCGGCTCAGGTGATGATCTCACGGTTCGTGAGTTCGAGCCCCACGTCGGGCTCTGTGCTGACAACTCAGAGCCTGGAGCCTGCTTCAGATTCTGTGTCTCCCTCTCTCACTTCCCCTCCCCCACTTGCGCTCTGTCTCTCTCTCAAAAATAAACATTTTAGAAATGTTTTTAGAAAGAACATTAAAAAAGAAAGATGAATATAATAACAAATATGCGATTATGAGTCCAGCCTGGATTACATTCATCTCGTTACCAATGCGACGGTAAAATATTTCTCCTCCCTCCCACCCTGCTTTTCCTACACGTGTGTGTGTGCGCCTCACCGAGGGAGGAGCCCACGGACATCACAACGGGCCCTGAGCCTCCTCGCCCCCAACCAAGCCCAGCGCTACCCTCCCTGCGGCATCTTCTGAATGTCAGGGCAGGTGCCGGGACCTGCAGACCCCAGGATAAGCGAGGTACACTCAGCACCCACACAGCTCAGCCTTGGGGACCAACAGGGACGAGAAACCGCCAAAGGCTAAAATCCGAACTTCGTTGGGTACAAGGAAGTAGACATGACCCCCATCTACCATTGGGTGGTTCCCTAAAACAGCTCTTACACCAGGATAACTACTGATTGTTCTAGCACTTAGATCAGCCCACATAAGCCAGGACAGTGTTCTGGTCCCAGAACTTGAATCAAGTGTCACAAAAAGTCTTGAAACAGAAGAAGGGGCAACGACAGAAACTGAGAAGTGGAAGTAGAGACCCAGCAAGATGTGGACCATCACCCTCACCGTACAAAATGGGGCGGGGCAGGAAGTACTGAGTCACCACCAGGAAGGAAGGGGGACAGTCACTGCCCACCGAAGGGAGCGACCACCCACCCACAAGGCTTCTGCAACAGGTTCCCTTATGTTACTGCACTTTGGGTAGGGGCGGGGCGGGGCGGGAACGCTGGGCTCTGTCTCTGGATTGACAGTCCCCACAGCAAAACGTTGTCCCGCCCTGAACGCGACGGTGTGCCCCTCAGAAGCACTCGCTGCTGTGGGAGAACTAGAAACACCGTCGAATGGAGTGGAGCGAATTCCAGGGGCGAGAGTAGCGACACCTGCTGGGCGGCAGGGGAGGGGCGGCCAGAGCCGCGCAGGGCCGCGTGGGCAGGGCCCGGGGCCGGGCGCCGTTCTCCATCGCCGTTCTCCATCGTAGCTACTGTCTCATCGTTTTCACCCCTTGCTTTTCTGAGCTTTCCCATTTTTATTTTCAAAAAGGCAATTTCAGCAGTATGGACAGGACTCTGGCATGAAAGAACAGATGGGCTACAATCTTCAGTCTGATTTTTTGTTTTCATGTTTTCTTTTGGGGGCGCCTGGGGGGCTCAGTCGGTTGAACCTCTGACTTCAGCTCAGGTCATGATCTCACGGTTTGTGGGTTCGAGCCCCGCATCGGGCTCTGTGCCGACAGCTCGGAGCCTGGAGCCTGCTTTGGATTCTATGTCTCCCTCTCGGTGCCCCTCCCCTGCTCACAGTGTCTCTCTCTCTCAAAATAATAAATAAATATTAAAAAAGATATTTTAAGGGGCGCCTGGGGGCTCAGTAGGTTAAGCATCCGACTTCGGCTCAGGTCACGATCTCACAATTCATGGGTTGGAGCCCCGCATCGGGCTCTGTGCTGACAGCTCGGAGCCTGGAGCCTGCTTCCGATTCTGTGTGTCCCTCTCTCTCTGCTCCTCCCCTGCTCATGCTCTGTCTCTCTCTCTCAAAAATAAACATTTAAAAACATGTTTTTAATATTTAAAAAAATAAAAATAAATGTTTTCTTTTGCCAAATGGGCTTTGGTTTCAAAGGTCTATCCCGTCTGAGATCACAGAGCAGCCGCGCGTTTTTCAAGAAGAGAAAACCCCAAAACCTGACATCCTCCGACGCCACATAACTCCAGCCCGATCCTGACAAAGACTGGCCCAAATTTCTGTTTACCCGATGACCAGACGCCACCGTGTGGCAATGACATGTCTGTGACCTGCAGCTCCCACAGCCGAACTAAGGTTCCTGGGAGTGTCTGACCTTGTGGGGGTCACGCACATTTGGTCTCTACGGGGACCTCCACTTCCCACGCATCTAATCCGCAATCTCAGATTTGCACCCTTCAAACCCACAGGAAATAGGCGCCGGCTGAGCCAGCCGGTGTCCAGTCAGGCCGACACGACTCCTGAAAATCCTTAAGCTCCTTAGCTCCAGGGGTCGTTTGCTTGGTACATGAAAGGGGGCTGTCGAGCTGGCTGTGATCTACGATTATTTGTTTTATATTAAGGATCAACAAAAGCAATAGGAAGAGTCATTAGAGGATTCCATTTTCCAATTCGCTGCACTTGCCTGCTCACCTTCCAAATCTAACTGATAATAATGAGGGAGCGTCAGTACAGGTTCAACCGGAAGTTCAAGTGCCGCCGTTGATTCTTCGACGTGGCCTTTCCGCTTCGGGGCGATACAGCCCTGGATCTCGCTCTGCAGAGCTGCCGCCCCGTGTCGTCTCTCCATCGGCCACAAGATGACTTGAGCCTCCCCAGCCAGCGGACCAGCGCCCCTTGGGCCTCTTCAAATCCTTCCCCGGCGGATAGCTCTCCACTCGGGCGGTTCCCACCGGCTGACGATCCCTGAAGGGGCCCTTGCTCCCCTCAGGCTCCCAGACGGGAAGTTCAGAGGGACCAGCAAGTGCACACCGTTGCTTATGCAGGTCTCGCATCAGAAGACATTTCTACCAGGAAGCCCTCCAGACCCCTCCCCGTGGGGGTCAGATTCTCCAACAGATGGGGCCTTCCAGAAATGGAGATCAAGTTCAATGCGAGCAGCCCGTGGAGCGTCTCCGCCGCATGGATGCTCAACCCCGTTTGGAGGTGGAATCATTGAATCAATGATTCAGCGACTGTGTCTCATCACGATGAGGCACTGGGCTAGTTCCTGGGGATACAGCTGTGACTAAGTCACACTGATGTGACTCAGCGTGTTAATCCTCTGCGCAAGCCCCCTAGTGGCTCTCATCATGCTCAGAGCAAGAGCCAAAATTCTCCCAACAGGTCAGCGAGACTCCGTCTTGGGTCCTCTCCTCTCCCCAGCCACCGGGCCAGCCAGCCACCTGCACCTTCTCACTGACCTTGAGCAACACAGGGCCTTTGCACCTGCTGTTCCTTTGCCTGCCGTGATTCTCTCCAAATAACCGCATGGCTCCAAACCTCACCTCCTTTGTCTTTGTCTGAATCTCATTTCCTGGGTGAGGACTTTTCCACGATCATATTTGAAATTACATCCCCATCCCCAACCTGACTTCTGATCCCTCTTTATCAATTAATTTTTTACTAGTTCTTATTAGCTCTGACATACTATATAATATACTTATTAATTATTCCATAAGGCCAGAGAGTTTTGTCCTGTCACATGATAGGTCCGCATGACAGTCTGACCTACCCCCCGCGGACCTCACAGTCCTTTTCTTTTTAATTTTTTTTTTTTTTTTTTGAGAAAGAGACAGAGACAGAGTGTAAGCAGGGGAGAGGCAGAGAGAGAGGGAGACACAGAATCTGAAGCAGGCTCCAGGCTCTGAGCTGTCAGCACAGAGCCCGATGTGGGGCTCGAACCCACAGACTGTGAGATCATGACCTGAGCTGAAGTCGGACACCTAACCCACTGAGCCCCCCAGGCACCCTCATGGACCTCACAATCTTGCAAAAAGAGAGTCAGCCTTCGGCCAGTTTCACAAATGGACATCCCACTTTGTAACAGTGTAACAATAATCACACAACCAGCAGGAGATGCGGGCTGCCGTGGAGGTGACCAAGGCTCTGCAGGGAACCACATGCGGGGACCCAGCCCTGCCCTGCTCCGTCCTACCTGCTCCCAGAGGCATGGAGCCTGACTGTCGCAGCCCCAGCTTACTTGTTTGCAGACTGACATTAGACTAACGGTACGTTGTGAGTCCGAACCTTCATACTGTTCTGGGTTTTGTAATTTTTTTAAGTTTACTTATTAATTCTGAGAGAGAGGAAGAGAGAAAGAGAGGATCCCAAGCAGGCCCCTCAGTGGTAGCAGCAGAGCCCGACGTGGGGCTCGAACTCATGGACTGTGAGATCACGACCTGAGCCGAAACCAAGAGCCGCCCGCCTAACCAGCTGAGCCCCCGGGACGCCCCTGTTCTGGTTTTTCTATTCTGTAATCCCCAATTGCTCAACTGTGCTATTTTTTCATTTTTTAAGTTCAAGTGTTACATACATAGAAAGGTGCCCAAATCACACATATAGACCTCAATGAATTTTCACAAAACAAACCAGCAGAAGTGCCTGGGTAGCTCAGTCGGTTGAGCGTCCGGCTTCGGCTCAGGTCATGATCTCACAGTCCGTGGGTTCAAGCCCCGCGTCAGGCTCTGTGTTGACAGCTCAGAGCCTGGAGCCTGCTTCAGATTCTGGGTCTCCCTCTCTCTCTGCCCCTCCCCTGCGCATGGTCTCTCTCTCTCTCTCTCTCTCTTTCTCTCACAATCTCTTTCTCAAAAATAAATAAAACATTTTTTTTAAAAAAACCAGCACACAAATCAAAAAGGGAAGAATTCCCTGCACCCCAGGAGCCCCATGTGCCTCCCTGCGTCACCCCACCATCCCCACACCTCCCACCACCCTGACTTCTCACAGCACAGGTTAATTTTGCCTGTTTTTATCCTTTACCTAAGTGGAAAACTGCTGATGGTCTCTCTTGGGCCTGGTGTCTTTCGCTCAAAATTAAGTTTGTGACGTTTCTCCATGTTACTCTTCGTAACTTAGGTCATTCATTGTCACCACAGTGTTCTACTGTCTACTGTACGGATACACAATTTACTTATCCATTCTATTTTTTTTATTTTTTAATTTATTTTATGTATGTGAGAGAGAGTGCGCGTGCAAACACACGTCAGTGAGGGAGAGAGAGAGAGAGAGAGAGTCTCCAAGAAGGCTCCACACTCGGCCCAGAGCCCGACGCGGGGCTCGATCCCAGGACCGCAGGGTCATGACCTGAGCCAAAACCCAGAGACAGACACTCAACCAACTGAGCCGCCAGGAGCCTGAGTCTCTTCTTGGCAGGTATTTGCCCCTGTGCTATTTTAACCAAAACATCGGGGTATTTGTTCGTGTAATACCATCATTTCTGTACTTCTAAAAATCTGAAATCAGAATTATTTACATCGCATGGCACAGCCGAGGGGATATTGGTTGTATTAAAGTTGTATCTGAACAGAAGTTCTGGAAGTCTGGTGATCTGTTTGAATTCCCATTTGGGGGTGACTGGTGAGTTTGAGCATTTATCCACCTCTGTTCTCCAGAGGTCCCATGAGTCACACTAAGCCTGATCCACTTCCGGAAGCCCTTGATTAGGCTTGGAAAGGAGGTAGTGGCATGAGAAGTGGGGAGACAGGTGAAGAAGGAGAGGGGGCCGCGGAGAACGGAAGAAAATCACTGGCTCGCTCTGCCCTCCCTTCCCCCAGGACCCGATCTTCTTTTCTTTCTTTTTTTTTTATTTTTAATGTTTATTTATTTTTGAGAGAGAGAGAGAGAGAGAGAGACAGAGCACCAGCAGGGGGAAGAGCAAAGAGAGAGGGAGACCAAGAGCCTGGAGCCTCTGAGCCGTCAGCACAGAGCCCGACACGGGGCTCGAACTCATGAACTGTGAGATCATGATCTGAGCTGAAGTGGGACTCTTAACCGACTGAGCCGCCCAGGTGCCCCCAGATTTCCTTTCCTTTTAGGACTTCACCCCATGTCAGGATACTTGGTTCGAACCGCCACCTCGTTGCCTTGCATGTCCCTGCAAGCCAGAAGCCACAGACGCCTCCTTCCCGCCTGGGTTCTGTCTGAGAAGCTGGCATCTGGGGACACAGTGAAGAGGACAATAAGAACCAAAGTTCCTTTCTTTAAAAAAATATGGATATATAGGAAACTGAGTCTTGGACATTACTGGAAATTAAGCACCCAAGTGGGAGAGTTGTCATTCGGCTTCAGGGTTACAATCGCTAAGTGCAAGGAATAAACTGGTCAATGAAAGTAAAGACTAGCTCGCAGAATGTGGAACTATAAAAATTCTAAATATTTCAGTAAGACCACAATTAAGTCTCATAGTTCCTGCAGCATTTAATTTAAAATTTTTTTTTAATTTTAGAGAGAGAGAGCGAGGAGGGGAGAGGAGCAGAAGGAGAGAGACCATCCCAAGCAGGTTCCACACTCAGCAGGGCCTGATGTGGGGCTCGATCCCACGACCCTGGGATCATGACCTGAACCGAAATCAAGCGTTGGTTCAGCTAACTGAACCACCCAGGCCCTCCACTCTTCAACATTTAAAATAACACAGGGGCGCCTGGAGGGCTCAGTCAGTTGAGCGCCCCACTTCAGCTCAGGTCATGATCTCACAGTTCGTGGGTTGGAGCCCCGTGTTGGGCTCTGGGCTGACAGCTCAGAGCCTGGAGCCTGCTTCGGATTCTGTGTGTTCCTCTTTCTCTGCCCCTCCCCTGCTCATAATCTGTCTCTCTCTCTCTCTCTCTCTCTCTCTCTCTCTCAAGAATAAATAAATGCTTATATATAATAACACAGATATCACAGATATTCTGTCTTTGAAAAATTATCCCAAATAGTTGACTATCAAAGCTGGTGGGACCAGTAAACGAAGTTTGTTTACAACAGCGCCACCTGGTGGTGCAGTTTGTTGAGCACAGCGTAAACTAAACCACCTGGAGTCCTTCCAGAAGTTAGTTCTAGGGGAAAAATAGCCTTGAATTATTCAAACTTTTCCATTATTAATTGTCTTTAAGAACGTGTTTCTCACATACAATTTGGCAGAAGGATATTGTGCTCATCACCTTCATCATAATTAGAGAACACTTTGGTTCCAAAAGGAATCAAATACCAGTTACTGCTTCAGCTAAATTCACAGAAATATCCATCTTTTACAAAACTCATGAGGGGCACCCGGGCGGCTCAGTTGGCTGAGCATCCGACTCTTCAGCTCAGGCCATGATCTCATGGTTTGTGGGTTTGAGCCCCGTATCCGATTCTGCACTGACAGCATGGAGCCTGCTTGGGATTCTGTCCCCTTCCTCTCTACCCTCCCCCACTGTCTATCTCTCAAAAAATAAATAAATAAAAACAAATAAGTAAAATTAAATTATACCAAAACTCATGTATAAACTGTAGCCAGCTACTTACCTACGTGTTAAAAAGCAGAGCTATAGTTCAACCCCTTCACCAGTCATGGGCAACTTACTCAACTTCTTTGGACCTCAGTTTCCTGATCTGTCAAATGGTGAGGATAAATCGGCCACCTGAGAGAATTCTCGTGACATTCCTGAGGGCTATCTCTGGGGCGGAGTAAATGCTCAGCACTTATGTATTAAGAGGGGTGAAAGGAGCAATCATCAGAGGCTAGAGAGGGGCACCTGGGTGGCTCAGTCAGTTAAGTGTCTGACTCTTGATTTCAGCTCTGGTCGTGGTCTCACGGTTTGTGGGATCGAGCCCCGCATTGGGTTCTTTGCTAACAGCACTGAGCCTGCTTGGAATTCTCTCTCTCTCACTCTCTCTCTCTCTGCCCCTCTCCTCCTCATGCTCTCTCTCTCAAAATAAATCAACTTTAAAAAAACGAAAAGAAGGCTATAGAATAATCCCATTTCTGGTAACAGTAATAAGTAACAGTATGGGCATAGAGGAAAATCAGAAGACACAGAGTCTGAATTATTAAAGGTGTTTCTCTTTGGAGGATGGAGTTTACTCTTTACTCTAGATTTACACAAGGCTTGCCTTTTTAAAAAAGACATCTTGTGCTTGTAATTTTTAAATTAGGAGGCTTTTTATATTGTGGTAAAATATGCATAACCTAAAATTTCCCATTTTAACCATTTTTCAGTTACAATCCAGTGGCCTTAAATACATTCACTTTGCAGCCATCACCACTGCCCACCTCCAGAATTTTTTATCTTCCCAAACCGGACTCTGTCCGCATCAAACTCTCCATCCTCCTCCCCACCCCCATCCCAGGCGACAGCCATTCTAATTTCTGTCTCTGTGGATGGACTATTCTGGAAACTTCACATAAGTGGAATCCTACACTATCTGCTTTTGTGCAAAATGTGGGAGTTTTTTAGTGATTTTTTTAATGTTTGTTTATTTTTGAGAGAGACAGAGAGACCAAGCGTGAGCCGGGGAGGGGCTGAAAATCAGCTGTTTAACCGATTGAGCCACCCAGGCACCCCAAAAATCTTTGTGTGTGTGTGTGTTTTTAATGCTTATTTATTTTTCAGAGAGAGAGCTCACATGAGCAGGGGTGGGGCAGAGAGAGGGAACAGAGGACCCAAGGCTCTGTGCTGACAGCCCAAAGTGGGGCTCGAACTCTCCAAGCGAGAGATATGACCAGAACTGAAGTCAGATGTTTAACTGAATAAGCCACACAGGCACCCAAAATGTGGGTTTTTAATGAAGAAAATAGAAGTACTAAAGCACCATCTCTGTCCTGTGGAAAGCCTTTGATCACTGTCCTATCCCAGAAGCTGGAGGCCCCAAGCCCCCTCAGGGGGTCCACAGAGTCAAAAAGACGTATTATAAAGTTACTTGCAGGAAAACGTATTATAAAGTTACTTGCAGGAAAACGTATCATAAAGTTACTTGCTTCCTGCGGGCCACGTGACCCGCGATGTGAGGACTGGATGAACGTCCCGCTCTCTTTTATTAAGACACCAAAGAGTTACAAGAAACTGAAACATTGCCCCTCTTCTCGGGAAAGTTCTATCACTTTGGGAATTTTATTATTTGCCGTGAAAAAAATGTTACCATATTAACATGTAGTGGGTTTATTACTTTTCCTCTTGAACTAATAAATGTCTTAATTGTATTAAACTCTACCGTGGTAAATATCTATAGGCATAACCCACATAAACAAAAACTTTTGAGAACCCTGAATAATTCCTAAGAGTATAAAATGATTCTGCAGCCGTAAGTTTTAAGAATGGCCACATTGGGGCACCTGGGTGGCTCCATCAGATAAGCATCTGACTTTTGATTTCAGCTCAGGTCATGATCTCCTGGTTCTTGGGATCGAGCCCCGTGTTGGACTCTGCACTGACCATTTGAGATTCTCTCTCTCCTTCTCTTTCTGCTCCTCTCCTACTCATGCTTGAACTCTCTGTCTCTCTCTCTCTCAAAATAAATAAATAAACACTTAAAAAATAAAAGAGGGGCACCTGGGTGCCTCAGTAGTTTCAGGGTCTGACTTTGGCTTAGGTCATGATCTCATGGTCTGTGAGTTTGAGCCTTGCATTGGGCTCTGTGCTGACAGATCAGACCCTGGAGCTGCTTCAGATTCTGTGTCCCCCTCTCTTTCTGACTCTCCCTCCCCCTCTCTCTATCTCTCTCAAAAATAAATAAACATTAATAATAATAATAATAAAAGACTGGCCATATTACGTTAACCTTTCTTATGCTGTGTTAACCTTTCTTATGCTGAACTGTGCTCACACATGTGTGGACCACAGGAAGTTTTTCTCTGTGTGCAGGTGACCTGTCAGAGTGTGAACGTCTCAGATGTAACACTTGTTTCCAGCACTATCCCCAGCATCCCATAATCCTATCATCAGATTCTGCCCGCCAGCCGTCTTCACCACTCACTCTGCCCACGCCCTTGAAAAAAGCCATTCAAATACTCCAGCCCAAAATTCTCTTGATCCTAATTACCTTTTGTTCTTCTCAAATACCTCCCCACCCATGCATACGGACCCTACGAAACTCCTTTCACTTGGAACAATGGTGTAGAGGGGATAAGAAACTAACCAGCGCTGAGTGTGCTTTATTTACATTTTTGCCCGGAGAGATGGAAATGCTTATCTGCCGTGACTCAGCAGGTGACCTTACAGGGAGGAGGTTATTCGGAGATAATTCTAGGAGACCTTCTCTATGTCATTAAAGAATGGCTGGGCTGGAATAAATCAT